>BOPN01000364.1:478631-481131 GCA_017312705.2 Penaeus japonicus
ACGTCATTCTTGGCTCAGGAGATGCCTTATCTGACATCGCTAACAACCGGTAGGAGGAGAGAGACGGCAACACGCCACGAGGAGTTGAGGCGGAAATGAAAAAGGAACTTTCTCTTTGTTAAGATTTTTGCAATCGAAATCGGTGCTTGCCGAAAAGAATGTTTTTCTTTGGATTGATCACGAATGAATGTAGGAAACTGACGCGCCACTTTACCGAAAAAAACAACAGTTCATGTTCGTTATGTCAGGGAATAAATAGTCTAATTCACCAAAGAGTCAGTTATTTACGAGTGAGAGAGAGAGAGAGAGAGAGAGAGAGGGAGGGAGGGAGGGAGAGAGAGAGAGAGAGAGAGAGAGAGAGAGAGAGAGAGAGAGAGAGAGAGAGAGAGAAAATCAACAAGATCTACATGGTTTGCATTAGAATGACGCTGTTATATAATCCTTTTCCAATAATTGCAAACCAACTGAAAAAGGCACGCCCTTCACGCGTAATTTAGAAACTATTTTTCTTGACGTATTTTAAGGTAAGCGGACCATTTGGGCAAAATTGCTGATTCATTTTTCTCAAGAAGAAGAAGAAGAAGAAGAAGAAAAAAAAAAAAACAAGAATGAGATGAACCGAAGAGTATTATTCAACTCGTTTCGTGTAAAGTAAATATCGCTATTTCTTCATCTATTCTGCTCACTACTCTCGGATATGGTCTTTGCAAGGCTTATTATACAAACATATATATATACATATCTTTCTATAAATATCTGTATTCTTCTCTTTTTTTCTCTTTCTTTCTCTCTCTGTTTCTCTCTCCGTCTCTCTCTCTCTCCCTCTCTCTCTCTCTCTCTCTCTCTCTCTCTCTTTCTCAAAGAACACTTGAAATCTTCTTTAACACATTATTAACAACTGTAGCAAACATCTGCATTTACCTATATCTATCAGATGAGGATTATTGAAATACATATATATATATACATACAGTACACACAAACACACATACACGCACACAGATACATACTCTCTCTACATATATAAAAAGAGAAGAAAAGAAAAGAAGAAAAAAAAGTATATATATATGTATACATATATATGTATTATATATGCATGCATACATACATACATATATATATATATATATATATATATATATATATACATATATATATATATATATATATATATATATGTATATATATATATATATATATATATATATATATATATATATATATATATATATATATATATATATATATACATACAGACACATATATATATATATATATATATATATATATATATATATATATATATATTATATATACATATATATATATATATATATATATATATATATATATATATATATATATATATATATATATATATATATATATATACATACATACATACATACATATATTCATACATATATACATACGTATATATACACACACATCTATAATCATATATATATATATATATATATATATATATATATATATATATATATATATATATATATATATATATAAATATGCAAATGTATAATCGGAAATAGAAAATAAATCTCATTAGGAGGCACTCTGATATAAATAACTTCTCAAAGGCTCTCTTTGTTTGCTTATCTAATGCCATGAGGCCATTAAACTGTCGCTTTCACAGACGCATGACATGCTGAATGGCAAAAGCGGCCAATCAACCATGCATTTATGACAGCAAGATTAGACACTGGAGCGCTACATATTTATTCGCAATTGGATTCTTGCTTGAGGAGTGAAAGTTAAAGGAGGGAGGAAGAGAGAGAGAGAAAGAGTAAAGAAGAGAATGAGCATTGAGGTAGGAGTTATTGAGAAAGGGCGGTAGAGGAAGAGGATGATAGAGTGGACAAAGAAGAGAACGATAATTGAAGATAGCAAAGGACACAAGGATAAGGTAGCAAGGCAAGAGATAATGTGACGAGAAGTGGAAGAGTTTGGAAAAAAAACTAAAGAAGGAAGTAGGAAATAACAAAAGACAATGAGTAATAATCATTATTATCAATAATAAATAAATCAATAAATCTAGATAATTTTCTCAGACAGTATTCAATTTCTTCATAAACATGATTTTGAAAAGAAAAGAATAAATAAATAAATGAATAAATAAATAAATATATATATGTATGTATATATATATATATATATATATATATATATATATATATATATATATATATATATATATGTATGTATGTATGTATGTATGTATGTATATACATAATTAGTCGTAACCTAGGCGGACAGTGTAACCAGTAGCCATCGAGTCCTTCAACCTGACGCCCTTGAACGCCTTAAGGATTCGAAGGACTCCAGGGTTTCCATCACGCCTCCAGGATGATAAATCTTCGAGTCACTTGCAGGTGATTCCTGTATATTAACTCTTCCGCTCCTTGGCGAAGACGATGAACGTGAGAGAGTCTTTGTTGATGATGAATTACTCAAACCTGGACTATGAAAACATTATAAT
>BOPN01000364.1:491131-496131 GCA_017312705.2 Penaeus japonicus
ACAAATGTCGGAGGCAGATCGGCGCAGGGATTCTGCATCTCTGCGACCACACGCCGCTTCGGGCCAGACTGGAGAGCTGGGTTCTACGGCTTTGAGGGGCGGGAAATAGGTAGTACAACAGCCTACTACCTTACTGTCTATCTGTTTATATATTTCTTTCTATTCATCTATCTATATATATACATCTCTCTCTCTCTCTCTCTCTCTCTCTCTCTCTCTCTCTCTCTCTCTCTCTCTCTCTCTCTCTCTCTACATATATATGTGTGTATATATATATTTGTATATATATATATATATATATATATATATATATTCATCCCACGTCTATGGCTGGAGGTGGGTCCGACCCGCCCTAATAAAGAATGAAAAGTGATCAAATGTTTCACGTTAATAAGGCAAATGTTCCGCGCTGTTTACCGTTGCATAAATACTCTTTTTAGGGATCATTGTTTCAGTTACGAGGCTCCATCTCATCATTTAGGGAAGAGATAACATTTTATCTCTTCCTCCCTTTTGCTGTCATCTGCATCTGGTCTGCCTGTCTGCCTGTCGTCTCATTAGTCCCTCTCTTTCGTCCATTTCTTCCTCTTCTCACATTCTCACACTCTTTTCTCTCTCTTCTCTTCTCTTCTTGTTTTTACACTTTTATTTTCTCTTCACTCCCTTTCCCTTCTCTCTTTCTCTCTCTCTTCTCTTCTCTTCTCTTCTCTTCTATTCTATTCTATTCTCTTCTCTTTTCTTCTCTTCTCTTCTCTACTCTTCTCTTCTCTTCTCTTCTCTTCTCTTCTCTTCCCTCCCCCCCTCTCTCTCTCTATTTATCTATTTATCTATCTATCTATCTCTATCTATCTATCTATATATCCATCTATCTATCTATCTCTATCTCTCTCCCTTCCTCCCTCTCTCTCTCTCTCTCTCTCTCTCTCTCTCTCTCTCTCTCTCTCTCTCTCTCTCTCTCTTTCTCTCTCCCTCTCTCCTTCTCTCCCTCTATCTCTATCTCTCTATCTCTCTACCTCCCTACCTCCCTCCGTCCTTCCCTCTCCCCTCTTCCCTCCGTCCCTCCGTCCCTCCCTCTCCCCTCTTCCCTCCGTCCCTCCCTCTCCCCTCCCTCCCCCGCTCTTATCTATGCATCACGATCGTCTGCATAATCAAAGTGACGCTGATGGCACTGGATGATGAAGGCGTCGTTGGCGATAAGGCCCGATAATGACAGCGATAGCGATCTCGAGAAGACGATTGACCGATGGATCAAGGGAGCGGAACTGATGAGGGGGAATTGACGACGCTAATGATGGTGATGAGGATGGTGATGATGGGATTGAGGGAAGGCGTGATAGTGAGGAGGATGTTGGTGGTGATGTGATGGGGATTGTGGTGGTGATTGTGGTGGTGATGGTAGTGGTGATGGAGGTGGTGCTGACGAGGATAAAGATGGTAATGATGATGATGATGATGATAATATCGATGAGATACGGCGTAGATATGCTGATGATGACATCATATAGTGATTAGTTACGTTAAAGATTGTAGTGTTGGTGATCATATTTAAATTGATTGACTTATACATGTAATATTGATTGACTTATACATGTAATACATCGTTCGAAACCAATACTGTGAGCGGTGTTATCTTAAAACTATTCAAAGTTTCTTGGCTTGTTTTGTACTCATTTCCTTATACATCTCTGTATATTGCTACATAACTATCTAATTTTCTACCTGCAAACACAGCCACATGCAAGAAAACATAGACACACAAATATACTTATACACACATTCACACACAAATACAAATACAAGCACATAAAACAATCGAACAAATAAACTCCCATGTGCACAAATATAAACACAAGAACACATACAGAAACACACACGGACACTCAATCATGCACATTTCAACATTTACAAAATCTATTTAGAAAAAAAGGAAAGATAGAGAAAAAATAAATAAAAATTATCTCAAAACATCAACCTACGGCTATATCAAAATAACCTTAAATCCAAAACCTTACGTACATTACATTAACCATAGTGGAATAATGGATAAACCCCCGTAAAATTATACATTTTACATGACCTTTGACCTCAGTAAAATGACAGAAAAAATCCAAAATCCGACGTTCCCTTTAAATAATAGCACAAAGAACGCATCGGACCATGACTTAAGTTTTCTGAATATGATAATAGACCTTTTTTCTATTTTTATTTTTATTTCTTTTGCAGGGATGGAGGGGTGGGCTTGACCTTCGATTGTCATTTGCAAATAGAAAGAAAATAATGTTTTGTATTGTTTAGTTGTTTCCGGAGAGAGAGAGAGAGAGAGAGAGAGGAATAGAGAGAGAAGGGGGTGGTGAGTGAGAGAGAAAGGGAGGGAGAGAAAGTGAGAGAGAGAAAAAAAAAATAGAAAGAAAGAGAGTAAGAGAGCGGGAGACGGAGGGAGGCTGACAATATTATAGTTGGATGATATTATCCAACGATATTGTCGATATTGATAATACTTGCAACGCTCTCTCTCTCTCTCTCTCTCTCTCTCTCTCTCTCTCTTTCTCTCTCTTTCTCTCTCTTTCTCTCTCTTTCTCTATCTTTCTCTTTCTCTCACTCCTCTCATCATCATCATCATTATCATCATTATTATGATCGTTATTATTTTTATGACAATTGTTTATATCTATATCAGCATTTCTTTTACTATCACCATCAACCTTAATTTTACCACTTTCATCTTCATTGTAATAATTGTGATGGTTATGATTTTTATGATCATTATCATCATAATCATCATCATAACTATAATTGTTAATACCATTACTATAATCAAAATCAGTATCATCATCACTATAAGTTGTGATGCTATTATCATCGTCATCATTAATATTATCATCATTGATATTGGTATCACTAATTCAATGATAACAGCAATAACGATAGCAATGACGATGATTAAACTAACAACAATGATAACAATACTGATGCTAATGGTGATAATAGTAATGATAAACATAATGATGATAATAGTAATGATAATAATAATGGTAATGATAATGATATTGATGATATCAATAATGATGATAATATCAATATTAATAATAATGATAACAATCATAATGATAATAGTAATAATAATAGTAATAATAATAATGACAATAATAATGATAGCAATAATGATAATGATAATGATGACAGCAATAATAATAACAATAATGATAATAGTAATAGATAGGATAATAGAAACGACCATAATGTTAATGATAATAATCATGATTATTAAAATAACAACAATAATAATGATGATGTGGATAATAAAGAAATAATGACAATGATCATGATAACAATAGTATCTATAATAAAGATAACAAATGAAAATGAAAATGATAATTATGACAGTGATCTTATTAATAATGATAATGATGAAAATGTTGAAAATTATAATAATAGTGATGATAATGATGATCATAATAATAATGATGATGATGATAATGATAACAATAATGATAAGAATATGAATAACAAAAATGGTAATAATCATCGTAATGAGAATAATGATCATGTACATACATAATGACAATATTAATTATTGTTTCCATTATTGTTCTTATCATCATTTTTTATGATAACATCAATAATAAGAATGATGATAATGATGATACTTATAATGATAATACTAACAACAATAATGAGGATAATGATGATATATATATAGTAATGTTATCAATAATGGTAATGATAACAACAATAAGGATATGATTGATAGTGATGTTAATAATGATAATAACGACAATGATAATGATAATAACAACAATAATATGATTGATAATGTTAATGATGATATCAATAATGCTAAGAACAATTATGATGATAACAAGGATAATGATGATAAGGATAACAATGATAGTGATGATAATAACAATAATGATAATCATAACAATAATATTGATGATGATAATAATGATTGTGATATTAAAAATTCTAATTATGATAACGAGTGTGATATTAATAATTTCTATGATGATAATGATTGTGATAATAATTCTTATGATAATGATAATGATGATAATAATGATAATGATAATGATGATAACAATAAGCATGATAGTAATAATAACAATAAGCATGACAGTAATGATAACAATAACTATAATAACGATAATAATTATAATAATGATAATAATAACAATGATGATGATGGTAATGATCATAACGATAAAAATAAAAATCACAATAATAACAACCATAACAGCAAGAAGAAAAACGTAAAAGTACCAACAATGATAACAAAATCCTCAAAGCCTAACTCCACCCTGAACAGGTCTCGGTTTCCTTGTGGAAGCCGAGTCTTTCCCCCTCCCCTCCCTCTCCCTCTCCCACTCCAACCCACCTCCCCCCCCCTCACCTCTCCCCACTCCACGTCCTACCCGCCCCTAACCCCCAGCTCCACCAAGTCCCGTGGGCGTCAACAATAGGTCGTGGGCGGCAGCAGTTTGTGTATTGTGCGGGGCTATGAAGGCGTGCGGGGCGTGATCTCTCTCTACATTCTCTTGTCATAGAGCCTGTCATGGAAACCTGCTGGGAGCTTCTTCTTATTCTGCTTTTTTGGGGGTTTTCTTTTCTTCTCGCTCTTTCTCTCCTTTTTGGCCTTTTTTTCTTGTCGTGCCCTCTCTTGCTTTGTAGTTGACGGTCTTTATACCTCTGTCTATCTGTTTCTGTTTCTGTTTCTCTCTCTGTCTATCTGTTTCTGTTTCTGTTTCTCTCTCTGTCTATCTGTTTCTGTTTCTCTCTCTGTCTCTCTTTGTCTCTCTCTCTCTCTCTCTCTCTCTCTCTCTCTCTCTCTCTCTCTCTCTCTCTCTCTCTCTCTCTCTCTCTCTCTCTCTCTCTTTCACTAACGGAAAGAAATTAGTGAGAGATATGGTCAGCGGTCTTAACAACATCAGGACTTTTTATAGACATGGCAAACGAGGATATATAAAAGAGCTGAAAAATGATACAGACTATTATTGCCTGAA
>BOPN01000364.1:519054-521554 GCA_017312705.2 Penaeus japonicus
CGAGAAACAGAGAGAAAGAACGAGAGAGAGAGAGAGAGAGAGAGAGAGAGATAGCGAGAAGCAATCTCACATTCAAAGTAGTGGAACCAAAACGCAAACAAACATACACACGCACATATGCACACACACACACACACACACATACACACACACACACACTCACACACACACGGGAACTAGTGGGCAGCTAAACACATAATCGCGGGTCAGTGGGTGGGTTCTCCCCAGAGAGGCAGCGAATCTTCAAAGAGTTGGGTACGCTGAGAAAGTTTAGATGGCCGATAAAGAAATCAAATGATAGGCTGTCAATCATCTCGACTCCGCCCCTCTTTGCTTCTTTTTTCTTTCTTTCTCTTTTTTATTTTTTTTATTTGTTTTATCACGCAAGGGAATATATGTGATATTTCTTTTTTTCTCTCTCTTTTGTTCGTCTTTATCTCTCTCCCTCTCTCTTTCTCTTTTCTCTCTCTCTCAGATCGAGCCCCGTCGCCTGGCGGTCACTGCTATGGCTGAGCACCACGGTGGGTTAGGACCAAGCTCACGCTAAGAGTCAACGCTCGTTGACACAGTAACACGAGTCAGCACTCACTGACACAGGTCGGGCTCGCCGTAATGGCCAGAGCTCGGGTGGAGCAGCTCCGCATATCTGGCTTATCCTTATCCTTCCACATTTTCCTCGTTCTCCTCCTCTTCCTCCTCTCTCGCCTCTTTCACATCCATCTTCTCCTCCTTCTCCACACCCTCCTACTCCTCATCTTCATCCCCATCCTCTTCCTCCTCCTACTCTCACACTCACACTCCTATCAAGTTTCCCTTTCTCCACCAATAGCCCCCCACCCCCCCACTATCCTTCCCACTCTCCCCCATCCCCTCCACCCCGCCCCTCCCCACCTCCGAGTTCCATCATCACAGGCTGACTATCTGCACATCGGCCCCGCCCACCTCCTCCCGTGCGAGCCCACCTGTCCGTTATCAGGCAGCCGAGGTGGTTATCAGTCACTCTTATCAGCCGGGTGTCCACGGGGGCAGGCGGGTACACGCGGTACGGCCCTGGGTACACACGCGGGGGCCAAAAGAGGCGGCGTGGTGCCAAGGGAGGGGAGGGGGAGAGGAGGCACAGGGTGGAGGGAAGGGGAGGGGAGGGGGGGAGTGAGTAGAGAGATAACTCGTTATTGATTTTGCTTAATGGGAGTTTCATTCTGTAATTATACTTTGCTGATTTCAATTTCTCTTTGGCTGTCTTTTTCTTAGTTGAATTATTTCATTTTCTAACTCTCTTTAAATCTTTAGTTAGCATATATGCTTGTGTGTGTTTTCCTGTATCTTTATTTTGGTTCACTGTCTTTTAAATCTTGTTAAGTATCAATTTTCATTTTCTCTTCTTCTTAAGATCAATATTATCATTGTTATTGTTATTATCATTACCATCGTTACCATTACTATTACCATTATCACTACCATTGTCATTTTTATCATAATCATCATTATTGCTATTATTTTTATTGGTATCATTACGATAAGTAATGTTGTTGTTAAAGATTTTATTGGTATTATCATTATCTTCTTATTTTTCTTCTTTCCCTTCTTATTCTTCCTCGCACTCCTCATCCTGATCCTCCTCCTCCTCCTTCCCCACCTCTTCCTTCCCAACTTCCTCCTTCCCCACCTCCTCCACTTTCTTCTTCTTCTTCATCCTCTTCTTCATTTCCTTCCCCTCTCCCCCCCTACTCCCTCACCATCTTCTACCCCTCTTCTCTTTTATGGGAGGCAACGTGCGTCTTGACAGGCTATTTATCTAAACAAAAAAAAAAAAAAAAAGAAAAGAAAAAAAAAAACACGAAAGAAGTGAAATCGAGACATCTGAAGATCTTTGTTGCCTTGAATGAATAATGGTTTACCTCTATATTCTGTTGGATCAAATTATGAATGAAAATGAGCAGTGCCACGATGCAGCATGTGTAGTTTTTCTTTTAGATGTTGTTTTTATGATAATTATGTGAAGGAGATATCTGGCATTGTGGATATACTCATTCTCATTTATATATCTTTTACATTGATAAGTATTTTTTTCTAAAATCATTCATGCTGGCAAATTCAAATTCAAAGAAAATCATTTCAGATAGGTATTTCAAAGATATGAAGCAATTTCAGTATGAATAGGAAATACCTCATTATTAACAAAGGAGTTTTTTGCTTCTAATGAAATCTAGTGCCCTATTAAAACCACAAATCTACCCAGGGTTGATTATTAAAATAGATAGCATCTGGAGAGGCTATGAGAAGTAGTGAGGATAATAAGAGAGAGAGAGAGAGAGAGAGAGAGAGAGAGAGAGAGAGAGAGAGAGAGAGAGAGAGAGAGAGAGAGAGAGAGAGAGAGAGAGAGAGAGAGAGAGAATGAAAGAATCTGCGAGGGAGACAGGGTCCGTATCTAGCTCATCGATATCCTTATCTCAAAGAAGTTCATTTTAGATTTAAGTGTTCTAGATTGGTCGATGAATGG
>BOPN01000364.1:534054-537042 GCA_017312705.2 Penaeus japonicus
AACTTCCAGCAACTTGGTAATTAATGAATATTATGTTACCAAATAGCATCTTCTCCCCTACATTTATCTGGTCATAAACAAACCTCGTAAAGGTGAGACGTGATTCCTTCTACAGAGCCTAAGTTGTAGGGGGAGGCTGGTGGGAGGGGGGTAGGGGTGGGGAAAGAGGCTAGGGGGGTAGGAGAAGGGGTAAGGAGAAGGAATAAAGGTTAGAAAAGGGAGGGGGTAAGGGGAAGACAATAGAGGGAAGTGGAAGATAGGTGATAGAGGGAAGTAGAAAGGGGAAGCCGATAGAAGGGAAAGGATGGAAAGCGTAGGTGATAGAGAAAAGGGGAAGATGATAGAGGGAAAGGGGTTAAAGGGAAAGGGGCTAAAGGGAAGATGATAGAAGGAAGTGGGAAGATCAAAGGGGACGGCGATAGAAGGTAGGGGAAAAGGAGAAAAACAGGAGGAGAAAGGGTGTAAGGGGAATAACTGTATCCAAAGGGTTCGAAAAAAAGGATCTTTGAGCAAAGGGTAAACACAGGAGATGACGAAGAAGAAAAAAAGCTTTTGCACTTAAGCAAAAAAAAAAAAAAAAAAAAAAAAAAAAAAAGGAATTAGACTTTATGTTAACGTATGGCTAAAAGATGAGCTTTATGGGAAATGAGGAGTGGGAGATGACGTTTATGTCCGATAGGAAAAAAGGAGAACATGGGAAATGGGAGACAGAGGGAAGGCAAGGATATAAAGCCTTCTAGAAAGAAAAAATGTAGGCGAGAGTATTAAAGAAGGGGTGGTATGCATAAACGAATCAGTGAAAATACGATATGGGTAAGGTAATGAAATTTATAGTATATCATAATGAATAGAAATACAGTTAAACTAGATCCATTTATAAATTTAATCAATAACTGCAATATTTTATGTGCATGAGCGAAAGGGACAAATAGAAACGGAATATGACAATATGTTTATAAAATCCTAATTATATTAATCGAAAGTCGAAATCGTAAATGGAAAGTATTGGTAATTAGTGAACATTAGATAGTCTCCCTTGAACACTTATCATTATATATTACTGACTTTATTCAAGTGTATACTTATTGGCACTAACAAGTTTGTGTGTGTTATGTAAAAGTATGTGTGCGTGTATGTGTGTTTGTGTGTGTGTGTGTGTGTGTGTGCGCGTGTGTGTGTGTGTGTGTGTGTGTGTGTGAGTGCGTGAGTGAGTGTATGTATATGTGTGTGTCTTCGTAAGTAAAATCATTATGATGTTTCAATTTCAAAATCTCCAAAATGAAGTTCCCAATGTGCTGATTTCCTCAATATGCTCTGATCACCTACATCATCTATGCATTAGAATAACGCAACAGTGAATGCAAATGAAGTAGGAGAGGTAAATGTCCTGATTTTTTCCTCCTTAACCCCGGTATCCTTTAAAGGAATGAGGAGAGAGGGAGAGAGAGGAAGAGAGAAAGATGGAGGAAGAGAAAAATAAAACGAGAAAAAGAGAGTTAATGAGAAATGGGGAATAAGAAGGAGAAAAATAAGGACAGTGGCGAATAGATAGATAGGAAAAGATAGGAGCTGAGAGAGAAAGAGAGAGAGAAATGGAGGGGGGGGGGAGGGAGAAGAGTGAACAAAAACGAAAAACCATGAAAGATAGAGAGAAAAAAAAAGAAAGAGAGAGAAAGAAAAGAAAATATGTACAGAGAAAGCGAAAGAGAGACGTCTAATAAATTCATCTCGCTGCATTTCATATAAATAACATAATATGACTTAATTGAATCCCCAGTGAACCTACATGTGAGATGCGCAGTCAAAAAAAAAAAAAAAAAAAAAAAAATCGATAATCCAGGGCTATTCAGGTAGGAGGGCTGGGCCGAGGCAGCAAAGGTGATGGGGCTATAGACTTAACAATCAATAATCAACCTTAATGCCGATGGAGAATATCATAATTTGGGACCTCAGCGATGAAGAGAAGAGGAGTTGGGAAGAGAAGGTTGAGGAGGAAGAAGAGGAGAAAGAAGAGGAGCAGAGGGAAGAGGTGGAGATGGAAGGAGGGAGGGATGAAGGAAAAGGAGACGAAGGAGGAAGAGATGGAAGAGAAGAATTGGATGGAAAAGGAGATGGAAGAGGAGGAGAAGATTAAAGAGTAGCAGGAGGAGATGAAAAAGGAGGAAGAGGTGGAAAAGGAGGAGAAGGAAGAGGGAAAAAAAAGGCAGAGGAGGATGAGATGAAAGAGGAGGAGAAAAATGAAAAAGAGGAAGGTGGAAGGAGAGGGAGGACAAGTAGGCGATGGAAGAGCAGGAGAATAGAGAAGAGGAGGAGATGGAAGAGGAAGCGAAGGAAGAAGGGTGACATAAAAGGGTCAGAGGTCAGTCAGAAGGGTAGATGACACAAGTAGATTACCAGCAAGGAAGAAAGATAAATAGATAATTAAACAATAATAAAATGAATATACTGATACGCGATAGATAAACAAGTCGTTGACAGAAAGATAGATAGATAGAAAGAGAAAGAGAGAGAAAAAAAAGACATCAGTGTCATGGCGAGACGAGGGCACCGCCGATGAAGGTGGAAACGTCAGAGGGTGCCAGGAATGGTGCCAGTGTCGGTCACGGATTTCGGGGGTTGATGGGAATAGATTGCGTGATTGCAAGGATGGATTGCAGGGGGACAGAGAGAAGGATGGATCGCGGTGGAGGGAGGATGGAAGGGGATGGAGGGGAGGTGATGGATGACCCGTGCGAGGGGGTGGAGGGGAGGGGAAAAATGGCCTGCATAGGGGACGCTTGTAGATTTATTGTTGCAGAAGGTTCTAAAGAGGAAAGACCTGAGCGTGTGTGTGTGTGTGTGTATACACACACACACACACACACACACACACACACACACACACAAAACACACACACACACACACACACACACACATATATATATATATATATATATATATATATATATATATATATATATATATATATATATATATATATATTTATG
>BOPN01000365.1:50000-52500 GCA_017312705.2 Penaeus japonicus
TCTGTGGCAAGGGGGAGGGGGGTATATTTTATCTGTATTCATTTGTTATACTATGATTATACATGAATTTATCTGCCTACTTATTTATCTATTTATTTGTTTGTTTATTCACTTATTCGTGTGTTTTTATCTTATTATTAACAAATCTATCCATTTATTGGATTATCTAATTATTTCATCGTGATTTGTCTGTCTCTGTGATTTGTATTTCTCATTGCTTCTGTTTCCTTGGCTTGGCTATTGTCTGTCGGTCTGTCTGTCTGTCTGTCTGATGTCTTCTCTCTCTCTCTCTCTCTCTCTCTCTCTCTCTCTCTTTCCTCTCTCCTATATGTCCTCCTCTTCCTTCTTCCTTCTTCTATCGTTCGACCACCGCCATCACTACCACAACCTCCTTCTCCTCCTCCTCCTCCTTCTTCTTCTTCTTCTTCTTCTTCTTCTTCTTCTTCTTCTCCTCCTCCTCCTCCTCCTCCTCCTCCTCCTCCTCCTCCTCCTCCTCCTCCTCCTCCCTTCCTCCTTTTTCTCCTCCTCCTCCTCGCCATCCTATCTCCCCCTCCCCTTCACCATTTCCCACCCAAAGACCTCCTCCTCCTCCTCCTCCTCCTTTTCCTCCAATGTCTTCTTCTTCTCCTTCTCTTCCTCCCCTCCCCCTCCCCCTCCCCCTACCCCTACCCCTCCCCATCCTCCGCATCAGAAGTCTGTCGGTCAAGGCACGTCAATCATCCGAACGTCCGCCTCCCCTTGGTAGGTCTAATTTGAATATTAGTGATGTTGTAACATTAATGGCTGGTGACGCGGGCCGATGCGGCGCTTAGCGTAACAGGGGAGGGATGGGGAAGGGGAAGGGGGAGGGGGAGGGGGAGAAGGAGGCAGCTGGGGGGGTAGAAAGGGGAGGGGGAGGAATTTAGAGAAGGGGAGGGTAGGTGGAGGAGGAGAGGGAGGTGGAGGAGAAGGAGGCAGCTGGGGGGGTAGAAAGGGGAGGGGGAGGAATTTAGAGAAGGGGAGGGTAGGTGGAGGAGGAGAGGGAGGTGGAGGAGAAGGAGGCAGTTAGAGGAGGGTAGGGGGAGGGACATGCAGTTGGGGGGGAGGTTGGAAAGGGGAGGGGAAGGGAGGGGAGGAGTAGGCAGTTAGAGGAGGGGGGAAAGGGAGGGACAGGCAGTTGGGGGGAGGTTGGAAAGGGGAGGGGAGGCAGTTAGAGGAAGGGAGGGGAGATAGAGGAGGGAGGGGGTGGGGGAGGAATAGACACATAGATGGGAGGGAGAGACAAAGAGGGGAAGGAGAGACAGTTAGAGGTGGGAGGAGGAAAAAGATAGGCCAGTAGATTGGGGTTAAGGGGGGGGGGGGGAAGTCAGGGGGGAAATGCAAAAGCTATTTCATGACGATGTTCATGACAAAGAAAAAAGAAACAATAATGAGAGAGAGAGAGAGAGAGAGAGAGAGAGAGAGAGAGAGAGAGAGAGAGAGAGAGAGAGAGAGAGAGAGAGAGAGAGAAAGAAACATATGAAAAGGGAGAAGGAAAAGGAGAGAGACTAACAAACAACAAACAAAAAGAGGAGGATCAGTAGTTAAGAAGCTTCCATAGACACAATAAAAAATAATACAATAAAAAAATAAAGATATAGATGAAGCTATAAATGAAATATATCAACATAAAAAGATGTTTCTATAAAGATATAGATAGATTCAAAAGACGGTGAGGATTTAATGAAATCTGTCAGGAAAGAATTATTCAACAGAGAGGTCAAGTCTTGATGTTGTTTATAATAACACGTGAATAGGACACTTTCACAGCAATACTAACAAGAATGATGAAGAGAAGGAGGGGGGAGGGAGGGAAGGAGGGAAGGAGGAGGAGGAGGGAAAGAAGGAGAGAGAGAGAGAGGGGGGGGGGAGAGGGAGGCAGGGAGTGAAGGATGGAGGAAAGATGATGGAAGGATAGAGGATGGGATGGAGAAAAGGAAGGATAGAGGAATGGAGGAAGGAAGAGAGGGAGGGAGAGGAAGGAAGAGAAAGAAGTAGGGAGGGAGGGAGAGAGGGAAAGGGAGGGAGAGGATGGAAGAGAAAGAAGTAAGGAGGGAGGGAGAGAGGGAGAGAGGAGAGAGGGAGGGGGGGAGAGAGAGAGGGAGAGGAAGAGGGAGAAGAAGGAGAGGGAGAGGGGGAAGAAGGGAGAGAGAGAGGGGGAAGAAGAGAGAAAGAGAGGGGGAGAGAGAGAGAGAGAGGGAGAGAGAGAGAGAGAGAGAGATAAAGAGAAAGAGAAAGAGAGGGAGAGAGAAGGAAAGAAATTGAGAGAAAAAGAAAGAGAGAAGAAAAGAAAATAGAGAGAAAGGTAGAGCAATCTAGAAGATCCTCGCAAGAAAAATAGCAAGCGAGCGAGAGTGCCAGCGAGCGAGCGAGCGAGCGAGAGTGAAATCACACGTACGAGCAAGAGGGGCTTCGCTGTCAGCCGCACTATGGTCAGTGGCAAGCCATCAATCGTTCACTTGTACCTATCGCCCTTTCGATT
>BOPN01000365.1:60000-62500 GCA_017312705.2 Penaeus japonicus
CCCGAGCGGAGGATTTTATTGGACACACACACACACACATACACACACATACACACACACACACACACACACACATATATATATATATACCAAGGCCGACAGATATAAATAGATATGTAGATATATGACAAACACTCGCAGCTCGGCCAGCCCGACCATCCCAAACCGGCCAGTACCCCCCCCCCGCCCTCCCAAATCGCAGCCTCGACTCCCGAAAGACCAGAAGCAGAAGCAGAAGGCAAAAGCAGATCGCTTCGGCTGCTACCGGGTAATTTCGGGTTGTCCTTTGATTGTCCCGTGAGAGGTAGTCCTATTGGTCGCCGTAATGATAGGCCTACTTCAATTAGGTAGTTTCTTGATGCTACCTGCATTGAGGCTGGAGCTTGGAGGCGGAGAGGGGGAGGAGGAGGGGGTGGGGGAGGAGGGGGGGATGGCCAACGTCTGTCGAGATTCTGTCGTCATTATCATTATCATTTAGTTGTTTGTTGTTTGTCTGTACTCCTTCTAATTATCAGGTTGGTCAAACCTCAACTGTTCTGGTATTTCGTTGATTTTTAAAGCATTTGTTTATGTGTATGTATGTATATACGTATGTATTTATGGATGTGCGTATACATGTATGGATGTGCGTATACATGTATGGATGTGCGTATACATATATGGATGTATACATACATTTACGTATGTATGTATACATATATGAATTTATGAATGCCTCCACAGATCGCCACAAACGCACACATTACACCACACGTTCTTTCCCTCTTGATTAGACCAACAACCCCCTCCCTCTTCTCTTAGAGACAGAGAGACAAATTAGGATGCTCACATCTACGGAAGCTAATGTCTCAATTACCTAATGACCAAAGACGGTAATTAGGACAGAGAAAGAAAGAAGCAAAAGGACATGATAACACGCCCCTTAATCAAGAGCATCCTGTCAAAGGAATTCCCTTCCCTTCATGTCAGGATGTTTCGCTCTTAGGCCTAGGTTGATGCTTAATAATGAGGAGGAAATTATGCCGAATCTAATAGAGATGCGTGGGAGAGAGAGAGTGAGAGAGAAAGAGAGAGAGAGAGAGAGAGAGGGAGAGGGAGGGATGGAGAGAGAGAGAGAGGGAGAGGGGGAGAGGGCCGGAGGGAGAGAGGGAGGGAGAGGGGGAGAGGGAGGGAGAGAGAGAGAGAGAGGGAGAAAGAGAGAGAGAGAGATAGGGAGAAAGAGAGAGAGAGAGATAGGGAGAAAGAGAGAGAGAGAGATAGGGAGAAAGAGAGAGAGAGAGATAGGGAGGGACAGAGAGATGGAAGGAGGGAGAGAGAGAAAGGGAGAGATAGGGAGGAAGAGGGGGAGAGGGCCGGAGGGAGAGAGAGGGAGAGATAGGGAGGGAGGAAGAGGGATGGAGAGAGATGAAGAGGAAAGGAGATGGAGAAAGAGAGATAGAGAGAAGGAGATAGAAATGGCGAGGGAGGAAGAGAGGTAAAATTAGGAATATAGAGAGGGAGAGGGAGAGGGAGATAGAAGGAAAGGGAGAGGGAGACAGAAGGAAAGGGAGAGGGAGATAGAAGGAAAGGGAGAGGGAGAGAGAGGAGAATGAGAGAGTGAGAGAGAGAGAGAGAGAGACAGATAGAGAGAGAGAGAGAGAGAGAGAGAGACATGACAATAGACACTGGTGGTTTTCCATGTTACTGAATCAATTACCCTTCAAGTGTGTTACGGTTAACCGAACGGAGAGATCCCATGTTCGATCGGGGGATATAGGGGAGGGGAGGGGAGGGGGGGGGGAGCAGTAGACGAAGTGGTGGTGAGAGGGGGGGGGGAGGAAGGGGGTAAGGATGTCGCGAACTGCTTCCGGCGCCGAGAGAAGGATAGCGAAGGAGTCTTGTCGATACAAAAGCCGTTTAGTACATTTTTTTTTCTCTCCTTCATCTCCATCCTCTTTTTTTTCAACGACGGTGAGGGTGACAGACAATATCAACAGTAATGATAAAAACGAGAGCAACGGCACGACAGCAACGACAGGGTTTTTGTCTTCGGGATTTTTGTCTGTGTGTCTTTTTGTTGATTTTCGCCTTACTGCTTCTCTAACAGAACGTCGCTGACTTTGTATCAATCTGATTGTCTGTCTGTCTGTCTGTCTGTCTAAGGCAGATATGATTGTTATTAGTTGTTGCTCTCTCTTTACTTTGCATTATTATTCAAAGTGCACCCGTGGTTTAGATATCATAGGATATGCTTTCATTTGATGATATATATTTTTTTTTTATCGATTAAATGGTTCCTGATGGTTTAGAACATGTTACCGGCTCTGACCCTGGAGTTTCGGAACACACACACACACACACACACTTACACACACACACGTCCAACCTATTCCTCAGATCTCCTCATCACAAAAAGAAAGAAAGAAAAAAAAAAAAAAAAAAAAAAAACTAAGCATTCCCTGTCTCCCTCACCCTCCCCTCACCCCCCCCCCCCTTGCAACGGCTTCGATTCCCGGCAACA
>BOPN01000365.1:70000-77500 GCA_017312705.2 Penaeus japonicus
GTTGCCATTACGAGATATAGATTTCGGAGTGTTGCCAACTCGCACTAGCACCTACCTTCACTCTCTCTCTCTCTCTCTTCCCTTTCTCTCTTTCTCTCTTTCTCTCTATCGTCTCTTTCGTTGTCGTGTATCATCACCTTGTTTGTTTCTCACTCACCTGCGAAAAAAGAAAAAAAAAAGTTAGTTAGCAGTTTTTACTATTTCATTTTCATTTACATATATAATTTTCTTTTCTTTTACATATTTTGGTATTTTATATTTACAGAAGGGATAAAATGTTAAACAGAATATTGTAGTTTATCTTTTTATGTTACTTTGAGATAAAGATGAAAATATAGATAGTTCTTTTTGCATACTCATGTTTGTGGTTCATTTCTTACGCTCCTGTTGAAGTCTCGTTTTCTTTATTTGCCTTTTTATATATTATTTTTGTAATTCGATATATGTATGTATATAATATATATATAATACATATATATGTGTATGTATGTATATATGTATGTATGCATACATATATACATATATATTTATTAATTCATTTTTATTTATATATATATATATATATATATATATATATATATATATATATATATATATATATATGTATATGTATATATATATATTATATACATACATATACATATACACATATATATATGTGTGTGTGTGTGTGTGTGTGTGTGTGTGTGTGTGTGTGTGTGTGTGTGTGTGTGTGTGCGCGCGTGTGCGTGCGTCCGTGTGTGAATATGCAAATACATACACGTATATATGTGGTAAATGAAGTGAAGGCAAGAAAGAAAGTGAAAAAATTAACAACACAAGGCAAAACATAACTAACCTGAAAACAATTTTCAACAAAAGAAAGAAAACAAAAGAAAGATTCCGTTTTCTAATAATCCTGTCCGCCCCCAACTTCCCCTCCCCACCCCCCTCTAAATCCTCCCCCCCCCCCCCCCCGCCGCCCTTTTCTCTCTCTTTCCTTCCTCGCCTGCTCTCCATCCCCCTCCTCCACCCCCACCCCCCTCTACCCCACCCCTTTCGTCGCAGCTTCCAGACTCCTTTCTCGCTGGACAAGCGGGGGGGGGGGGGGTTACTTCCGTTGTGATCTATCGAGTCTCGTGAGAGAGAGAGAGAGAGAGAGAGGAAGAGAGAGAGAGAGAGAGAGAGAGAGAGAGAGAGAGAGAGAGAGAGAGAGAGAGAGAGAGAGAGAGGGAGAGAGAGAGAGAGAGAGAGGCGGGATAAAAGGAAGAGGAGGAGGAGGAATAATAATAACGAGAGAAATAGGAAGAGGAGTAGAAGGAGGTGAAGGAATAGTAGAGATAGTAGAAAAAAAGAAGAAGAAGGTAGTGGAGGAGAAGATGGATAAGTATAAATTGGAGAGAAAAGTCAAAGAAGGGGAACACCAAAGAACAAAAATATAACCGAAAAGGCAACAATAACAATCAGCCAAAAAAAAAAAAAAAAAAAAAAAAAAAAAAAGAAACACACGACATTGGGATAAAACAAGACCACAAGAGGGAGAAGGATTATAAGCCAGGGATGTGGTTATCCTGTAGCCAGTTCCGGTAACTTGGTCGCCCGAAAATAGATCTTCAAAAAGCCCAGGTAGAGGGAAGGAAGGAGGGAGGGAGGGTAGGTGGGGGGAGGGCAGGAGAGAGGGAGAGCGATAGAGAGAAAGAAAGGGAGAGGGAGAGAGAGGCAAAGAGAAAGAGAGAGACAGAGAGAAAGAGACAGAGAGAGAGAGAGCCTATTGATATGTGAATATATATATATATATATATATATATATATATATATATATATATATATATATATATATATATATATATATATACATATGTATGGGGAGGTGTGGCTGATTGAATTGTAAGTGTGTATGTAATTATATATATGTATATATGTATATGTATTTATATGAATATATATGCATACACACACACACAAACACACACACACACACACATACACACACACACACACACACGTACAATTCAATCAGCCCCCCCCCCCCATCCCCACCCCCACCCCCACCCGCCTCGATGCCCATACACCTCCCGCCGGATAGATTCAAGGCTGGGCGGAAACGAGGGAGAGAAACAATAGAAAAAGAAAACGGAAGGGAGGGGGAGGAGATGGAAAGAAGGAGGAAGGGAGGATGGAGAGAGATGGGGAAGATTAGAGAGAGAGAGAGAGAGAGAGAGAGAGAGAGAGAGAGAGAGAGAGAGAGAGAGAGAGAGAGAGAGAGAGAGAGAGAGAGAGAGAGATAGATAATGCAAGGGAGAGAGAGTGAGAGAGAGAGAGAGAGTTAATGAAAGAGAGAGAGAGAGAGAGAGAGAGAGAGAGAGAGAGAGAGAGAGAGATAATGCAAGGGAGAGAGAGTGAGAGAGAGAGAGAGAGTTAATGAAAGAGAGAGAGAGAGAGAGAGAGAGAGAGAGAGAGAGAGAGAGAGAGAGAGAGAGAGAGAGAGAGAGAGAGAGAGAGAGAGAGAGAGAGAGAGAGAGAGAGAGAGAGAGAGAGAGAGAGAGAGAATGAAAGAGAGAGAGAGAGAGAGAGAGAGAGAGAGAAAAGAGAAAAGGAAAGAGAGGGGAAGAGGGGAGAGGAGGCGGGGAAGTGGGAAATGAGAGAGAAGGCGGAGTGGGAGAGAACGGAAGGAAGGAAGGAAGAAGGAAAGAGGGAAAGGAGAAAAAAAGAAGGAGGAGGAGGAGATGGAGGAAACAACTAAATCGTTTTGATCAAGAGAGAAGGAGGGAAAGATAAAGAAACAAACGAAGAAGAGGGGAAAGAACAAGGAGTGAAAAGAAGTAAACCGAAAGTCAGTGTAAATGATATTGGAATGTGAGTGTAGTTATATGCTCAGCTAGGAAAAGCAAAAAGAATGATGATGGGATGGTGTATCCAATGTATAAAACACACACACTAACACACACACACGCGCGCGCGTTCGTGTCCAGACGGAAGGGTTAAGCTGCCCATTACTTACTAATAATCCACTGCACCCTCCCCTCTCTACCCTTCTCTCTCCTCCTCCCTCTCTCCCTACCTCCCTCCACTCTTCTTCTTACTCTCATCCCTCCGCCTTTCCCTCTGCCTTCCTCCTTCTCTTCTCCCCCTCCTTCCTCCACTCTTTCTTTACCCTCCTACCCCTCCTCCCTCCACCTTCCCCCCCCCCTACCCTCCTCCTCTTCCTCCGCCTTCTCCTCTTTCTACTGTTCCCTTTTTTCCTCCTCCTTAGCCTCTCTTCCTCTACCTCCATCCAATCTTCTCCATACCCTCCACCCCCTCCTCTCCCTCCTCTTCCTCTCCTCCTACCACTCTTCCCCCTACCCTCCTCCCTCTCTTCCTCCCCCTCCCCCTCCCCCTCCCTCTCCTCCTACTATATGCTGCCGCCCTGTCTTCCCCTCCCCCTCCCCCTCCCCCTCCCCCCCTCCCCCTCCCTCCCCCCTCCCCCCTCCCCCTCCCCCTCCCCCTCCTCCCCCTCACCTTCAAGCGGAGATGATTACGTTATACGGCAGGAAGATGCTATTTATAGAAGAGAGAGAACAGAGAGAAAAAAAAAATCGGAAGTAGATGGAAAGGGAAGCGATAATGAGATATAAAAAGAGACAAGAGTAAAAAGAAAGAGAGAGAGATAAAAAAGAGGAGTTACGAGTGTTTCCTGTGTGTTCATGAATGGGAGTAATGTAGTTTTTTTTATCTTTTTAATTCGTTAGTCATCTATGATAGCTATCTGTCTATCCGTTTGCTCGAGTCTTTGCGCTGTTGCTATCGTTAGTTCTGTTTTTTTTTTTTTTAATAAATTGTGTGTGTGTGTGTGTGTGTGTGTGTGAGTGAGTGTTTCACATATATTATTATACTCTTCCCCCTCCCCTTGTCTCCTCCTCACGTAATCGCTTATAATATATTTGATTTACGCAATATATGTGGCTGTATATTTTGTTACTTATATAAAATATGTATATATGTATATATGTAATATATATATATATGTATACATACATACATATATATATATATATATATATATATATATATATATATATATATATATATATATATAGAGAGAGAGAGAGAGAGAGAGAGAGAGAGAGAGAGAGAGAGAGAGAGAATATATAGAGAGAAAGAGAGATAGATAGATAGATAGAGAGATATAGATAGATATAGATATATACATGTCTATCCTCTCCTCCTCTTCCTCCGTTTCCTCCGATTCCACTACTCCTGAACATCCTCCTCCTCCTCCTCCTCCTCCTCCTACTCCTCCTACTCCTCCTCCAATTACCAGCCTCCCGCCCATAACTTTATTTGGCAATTATCTTTTCCATATGTCTTTAGTGACGTTTTAATAACATCTGTATTATTATTTTTTTCTTTTCCTCTCTCCTGTTAGATGAGCCTACGGACGTAATCTCTCACATCACAGCTGTCAGATCACGCTATGGTGAGTCGGTGAGTAAAGGGGCGGGTTTGCTGGTGAGTTACTGAGTCAGTGGGCGTGGTTGCTGAGGTAGTGGGTGATTATGAAAGTTAGTCGATGGGTTGGTGAGTCGGTGAGTAAAGGGGCGGGTTTGCTGAGATAGTGGGTGAGTATGATAGAAGGTTGGTTACTGAGTTACTGAGTCAGTGGGCGTGGTTGCTGAGGTAGTGGGTGATTATGAGAGTTAGTCGATGGGTTGGTGAGTCAGTGAGTGGGTTGTTGCGTTAATGGGTGAGTATCAGAGTCGATGGGTGAGTAAGAGTGCCAGAGAGTGGGCTAGTGAGGACGAGAGCTTGTGAGTGGGTTGGTGAATCGGTGGGTAAGTTGATGAAGAAGTCAGAGGGTTAGTGAGTCAATGGCTGCAATGGTAGATGAGTCAGTTGTGGTTTGATGAGTAAGGGAGCAAATGAATGGATTGGTGAGTGGATTTGTCAGGGAGTCAGTGACGAGTAAGGTAACGAATCGTTGGAATAGAAGGAGAAAAGAAAGAAAGAAAAAAAAAACTCGTGAAAAAAAGAGGAAGAGAAGAATGGAAGAGGAAAGGAAAAGAAGAAAAAAAAAGAAGGAAAAGAAGAGGACGAAGAAGAAGCAAAGGACGAAGAAGAAGAAGAAAAAGAAGAAAAGTGTAGCAATAGGAGAAAAAAAGAATAAGAAAAAGAAGAGGAAGACAAAAAAAACAAAAAACAAAAACAACAACAAAATACCTTCCCGGGAAAAAAAAAATCGGAAGGAATTACTCATAATAACAGCCACCTCCCCCCCCCCCACCCCACCAATCCCCCCTCCTCTCACCCACTCGAAGAAAAAAAAAAAAGAAAAGGAAAAAGAAATCGATCACCCAAAAGCAAGCAAGAAAGAGGAAAGAAAGATAAAGCACCGAAAATGAGACACAAAAGAAAAGAAAAGAAAAGAAAAGAATAATAATAAAAAAAAAAAAGCGAACGGGGGACAAAAGGCATAGTCAGTCATAGTGTTAAGCCGCGAGTGAGGTCAATTCTGCGGCGGATGTGAGGAATCCACACAACTAGGTGGAGGAGGTGGGGGTGGAGGAGGTGGGGGCATGGGGGTGGGGGTGGAGGTGGGGGTAGGGGTTGTGGGGGCATGGGGTGGGGGTTGTGGGGGTGGAGGAGGTGGGGGCATGGGGTGGGGGTGGGGGTTGTGGGGGCATGGGGTGGGGGTGGGGGTTGTGGGGGCATGGGGTGGGGGTGGGGGTTGTGGGGGCATGGGGTGGGGGTGGGGGTGGGGGTTGTGGGGGCATGGGGGTGGAGGAGGTGGGGGCATGGGGGTGGGGGTGGGGGTTGTGGGGGCATGGGGTGGGGGTGGAAGAGGTGGGGGCATGGGGCATGGGAGTGGGGGAATGGGGGTGGGGGGTGGAGGAGGTGGGGGTATGGGGGTGGGGGTTGTGGGGGTGGGGGTTGTGGGGGCATAGGGGTGGGGGAATGGGGGGGGGGGGGGGGGGGGGGGGGGGGGGGGGGGGGGGGGGGGGGGGGGGGGGGGGGGGGGGGGGGGGGGGGGGGGGGGGGGGGGGGGGGGGGGGGGGGTCGGGAGATAGATGGATTGCTAGATAGATGAAGAGGTAGATTGATGGAGAGATGGGGAGATAGATGGATTGATGGGGAGATAGATGGATTGATGGGGAGATGGCGATGGGCATATGGATGGGGGGATGGGGAGAGGGGTTGGGATGGGGGGGGATGGATTGGATTGATGGGTGGATGGGGAGTATGGGGGTAGGGGAGATGGGGGAGATGGGGAGGTAGATTGATGGGGGAAGGGGAGAGATGGGGAAGTAAAGTAGATGATGAGATTAGAATGGGTTGATAGAGGGAGATGCGTGGATGGGGATAGAGATGGATGGGTAGATGGGAAAGGTAGATTGATGGGGAGATGGGAGAGATAGATTTATGGGGGAGATGGGCGTATGGGTAGATGGATTGTGGGGAGATAGACTAAAGGATGGATAGAAGGGGAGGTAGATTGATGGATAGATGGGTACTTAGGAAGATAGATGGGGAGATGGGGAGAAGATAGTTAGCTAAAAAGGTAGATAGATGGACGAGTCAGTTGGTAGACAGATAGATGAGCAAAACGATAGACAAATTGATGAACTAGGGAGTAAAATTATCGTTAAGTAGATCAGTAGACAAGTAGATAGGTAGATAGATAATTAAACAAAGTAAAAAAAAAAACTGTTGGAAGAATGAATCTGTAGGTGAAGATTTACTTAATGAAAAATACATGAATGAATCGACTAGGAATTAATAAATGCTTATCAATTTCATCATCAGTCATTGTCATTACAGTTATAAAGTTTAGTATCAGTGTTTTTGTTAACATTATTATCATTATCATCATTAACATTATCATCATCATCATCATCATCACCATCATCATCATTATCATCATCATCATCATTGTTATCATCATCATCATCATTATTATCATCATCATCATTATCATCATCATCATCATCATCATCATCATCATCATTATTATTATTATCATCATCATCATTATCATCATCATCATTATCATTATCATTATCATTATCATCATCATCATCATCACCATGATCGTCATTATTGTCAAATTATTATTTTCAATCGATCATTAGCAAGGTAGGGAGAGAAAAAAATGAGAAGAAGGATGATAAAAGAAAACAAAATCATATTCGCCACCTCTTCCTCCAACTCTCCCATCTTCTTCCTCTTCCTCTTCCACCTCTTCCTCTTCTTCCATTATTTCCCACCCCCCCCCAACACACAATCCGACACTCCCCCCCCCCCCCCCATCCCTCCCTGTCAGATAAGGAGGAGGAAAACTTTAATCTCTTTATGCGATTAGTGTTCACGTTTCCGGTGAGAGGAAGGAAGACAGAAGAATGACCCTTGTCCGGCCTATTCATTGTGGCGAGTTTCCCTTGCCTTGGCTATTCAGGGGAGGTATATGGAGAAAGGGGGAGGAAGGGAGGGGAGGGGAGGGGAAGGGTGTTGGTGGGAAAAGGGGTAGGAAGAGATAGGGGTACG
>BOPN01000365.1:85000-87396 GCA_017312705.2 Penaeus japonicus
TAGGGAGGGAGGGGGAGGGGAGGGAGGGGGACGTAGGGAGGGAGGGGAGGGGAGGTCAGGGGACGTAGGGAGGGAGGGGAAGGGAGGGAAGGGGAGGGGAGGTAAGGGGACGTAGGAAGGGAGGGGGAGGGGGGAGAGGGACGTAGGGAAGGAGGGGGAGGGGAGGGGAAGGGGAGGTAAGGGGACGTAGGGAGGGAGGGGGAGGTGGAGGGGAATAATTTGGTGAGGTAAGGGGAGTTGTTGCAATGACACCTCGAAATGAACGAGAGATGCTTTGGGTCGATTTATATCCCGTTGGGAAAACTTGGTTTCTTTCTTTTTTCCTTTCTCTTTTTCTTTGCTGTTTGCGTTCTCTCACTTACTCTCTATGCCTCTTTATCTATCGATCGATTTTTCTCTATATATCTATCTATTTCTTTCTTTGGACCTTTCTTCTTCTCTCTCGCCTAATTCATCCGTCTTTTTGACAGTCTCTCTCTCTCTCTCTTTCCCCCTTCCTCGCCCCCTCTCCTTCTCTTTCTCTTTCTCTCTCTCTCTCTCTCTCTCTCTCTCTCTCTCTCTCTCTCTCTCTCTCTCTCTCTCTCTCTCTCTCTCTCTCTCTCTCTCTCTCTCTCTCTCTCTCTCTCTCTCTCTCTCTCTCTCTCTCTCTCTCTCTCTCTCTCTCTCTCTCTATCTCTCTCTCTCTCTCTCTCGGTCTCTCTCTCCTCTTCTCCCCCACTCCCCCTTTATTCCTTCCTTCCTTCGTTCCCTCCCTTTCGCTCTCTCTTATATTTTTACCATTACCAAAAATCCCTTTTCGAGAGACCACCCAACATGTCGAAACCAAATTCGGAAAGAAAACGGGAAACGAACACTGAACAGAAAACGAGAACCCCGCGTCGGGCAACAGCTGGTGACAATAGACGTTCGAGCCCAATAATTACATCTTGGCACATGGAAGAGGGGGGAAGGGGGGGAGGGGGGAGGGGGGAACTTATCTAATTCCCTAAATAATCGTATAATTCGTCCGATCCTGTCGTTCCCTCTGTCAAATGGGGCTACTTTTCTACGCTGGAGGTACTTTGGGCGAAGAAGGGGAGGGGGGGGGGTGATGGGGACGGGAGGAGGAGGAGGAGGTGGTGATGTGAAGTGGTGATAAAAGAGAAGGATATGGAAGAGAAGGAGGAGAAGGAGGAAATGAAACTGGAAAAAATACGAAGGAGGTGGAGGAAAAAGAGAAGCAATGGAGAAAGAGAGAGAGAGAGAGAGAGAGAGAGAGAGAGAGAGAGAGAGAGAGAGAGAGAGAGAGAGAGAGAGAGAGAGAGAGAGAGAGAGAGAGCAAAAGAGAGAGAGAGAGAGAGAGAGAGAGAGCAAGAGAGAGAGTGAGAGCAAAAGAGAGAGAGAGAGAGCGAAAGAGAGAGAGGAAAATGAGAAAGAGAGAGCAAAAGAGAGAGAGAGGGAGAGCAATAAAATGAAAAACAGGGAGAGAAAAAAAGATAAAAGAAAATGAAAACAAAACAGACGAAAATCAACGCAACTTAAACAAATATAATGCATTCAACATGAAGGAAAAAAGAGAAAAGTAGTATTTTTAGCGTTTCTAAGAATACAGCTGTTGTAATTGTTCCGTAGTATAATTACGTGTCATTAGAATCGCTTTGTCGATAATGGCGCGTCGACAGTTTGTCTTTTGCGTACTAGAGTTCCTGAATTACAAAATATATATATATTGCAGTAGACAAAATATAAATATGATGATTCATTACGTAAAACACTAATATAGATTCAGAATCTTAGATTACTAAATATACGCTGATGTACTCACAAAGTAACACAGAAGTCGACCTCTTCGCCATCCACCACAGTTCACCCACTTTGCCGCGAGATTACGAAAACATTAAAAAAAATAAACACCAAATAAACACAAAGTTAAAACAACGAGAACTACAGCCACCACCAACAAAAAAAAACAAATAAACAACAACAAACAACTCGCACAGGAAATACACCCTAAAAACAAACGCCATTTTTTCTCGACTTTATTTTCTGTCCTTGCCGCGAATCTTGGATATCCTGAGCAAGAATCTGTTCAAATGTTTTCCAAGAAGACCTCCTGATTCTGGCATGGCGGAATGGCATCCGGGACCAGATAAACGCACTGGAGTTTCTTTGGATTGCTGATTTGATTCTTGTTTGCTTTCTTGTTTTGATTTTTTACGCGTGTACGTATCAGCACACACACTTATACTTATACTTATACTTACACTCACACTTTCACTCTCACTCTCACCCTCACTCTTACTCTTACTCTTATTCTCACTCTCACTCTCACTCTTACTCTTACTCTCTCTCTCTCTCTCTCTCTCTCTCTCTCTCTCTCTCTCTCTCTCTCTCTCTCTCTCTCTCTCTCTCTCCCC
>BOPN01000365.1:104847-107347 GCA_017312705.2 Penaeus japonicus
ATATATATATATATATATATATATACATATATATATACATATATATATATATGTATATATATACATGTATGTATGTATGTATATACATTTATATCTATATCTATCTATCTATCGATATATATATATATATATATATATATATATATATATATATATATATATATATATATATATATATATATATATATATATATATATATATATATATATATATATATATATATATATATATAATATATACATACATACATACATATATATATATATATATATATATATATATATATATATATATATATATACACAATATGTGTATGTGTGTGTGTTTATATCCTTATATATAAATATATACATTGATATATACATATGTAGATATGTATATATATATATATATATATATATATAATACATACATGCATATCTATCTATCTATCTATCTATATATATATATATATATATATATATATATATATATATATATATATAATAAAAGAAAGAAAGAGACGAGGAATCGATCCAAGAGAGAAAGAGAAAGAAAGCTGAGTACTACACAGCACAAAAGGGGAGATAAACAACACAGGAACTTGAGAGCGAGAAGCCAGTAACACGAGCTGGGTCACCTCTTCCCCCTCCCCCCCCCCCCTCCCTCCATGCTAAGTGTGTCACCAAGGACAGCAAAGAGGGTATGAGGGTGGGGGGGTGTGGAGGTGGGGGTATTTGCGAGTGGTTGGGGGGAGGGGAGGAGAGAGAATAATAGAAAGGGTAGGGAGAATAACGTTTTATTTTTCATTTACTTGTTTTATTTATTTATCTTTTTATTCATTCTTCTTTCGGGAGTCTTGATAAAGGTGAAGGGAAAGGAGAATCAACGGTAGATGTTGATAGGAAAAGGATAGGCAATAATGAAAAAAGGTAGATGGTAATGACAAGAAAGAGATAAGATGAAGAAAAAAGGAAGTAAACAGAAAGAAAAAAACAGGGATGGGTGGGGGGAGGGAGGTAGGGGTCGCAAGGGGTAAGGAGGTAAGGAGAGAGAGTGGGGAGGGGGAAGGGAAGGAAAGGAGGGGTTAGGTAGACATACAAACTTCCTGACCTACATCCTCTAGACGCAGCCGCAGGTAACTTGCGGTAAACAAGTCATAAACAACGGTCTTAGTAGCGGCTGCGGTAATGGTTGGGTGGGGTACCGCAAGGCACGCGACTGAGCCCTCCCTCTTTTCCCAGCCTCATTTCCTCCCTCCCGCTACCCCTCCCCCTCCCCCCCTCCCCCTCCTCCCCCACGGGTGTCTACTGTCCTAGCGAGGTGGTGGCGGAGGAGGACGAGGAGGAGGGGGTGGGGTGGGGTGGGGTAGTAGAGGAGAGGGGAGGGGAGGAAGGGTGAAGAGAGGGGCGGGAGGGGAGGGGGGGAGGGGGGAGTTCTGACAGGCGCGTGGCCACCTCCACCGCAAACCCGCTGTGTCACCCACGCTTGTAATCGCTCGTCGCTGCGGGCGGGACGTACGAAAAAAAGAAAAGTAAGAGCAAAGGAAGGGAGAGATGCTGCAGTCTCTCTCTCTCTCTCTCTCTCTCTCTCTCTCTCTCTCTCTCTCTCTCTCATATCTCCTACCGACTCTTTTTGTTCATTTTTTTCTATCAATTTGTTCCTTACATCCATACGTGTCACCCAAGTTGCATCACCTGCAACCGACCAAGCATTACTTCACCTGCAAGAGCGCTTAAGTCCCTCGGTCTCCCCGCGCTCTCACACCTGCGCCGTGAGAGGATGTTCACAAGTCGGGACTTCCTTCGCAAGATCCATCACGTAGGGGTTTGTATGCGCGGCTGCTGCTTGCATTCGCGTATATAGATGCAGATATAGCGCTACGTAAGAGCATATGTATACGAACAGATTGAGTTAAGTATGCGTGTGTGTGGAGGGAGAGAGAGAGAGAGAGAGAGAGAGAGAAGCATACACACCAATACATACACGCATACAGACACACACACACACACACACACACCGACGCGCGCAGATAAACAAACACCACTTACGCCAGGAATGCATCTCACTGTCAAAATAACTTTCCCGCCTTCAGCCTAAATAAAAAAAGAAAAAGAAAACGACAGTTACCTCTCATCTAGTGACCCATATTCCTGTCGTTCACTGGAGCAACGTTACGCGAACATAATTGGAGGGCGTAGGGACTCCAAGAGAACCGGAAGACTATCTTAGCGGAACCTTAGTAACTAGGGGAGGAGGAGGAAGGAAGGAGAAGGAGGAGGAGGAGGAGGAGGAGAGAGGGCGGGACGGAAGAGGAGATGGAGGGAGGGGTGCTCGAGCATAACACTCGAAGGGATGACTAAAGGATTCCTATTTTTTTTTTTTCGCGCGTTTCTGAATTGTTTTCGCTCTTGTGTTTAGCTGTTTAGACGAATCGGTTTAAGGAGATGCTATGCAAAGTAACATTGATGATTCATGGATCTATACGGACGCAGACATATTGAAAAGCGCATCGTTGAA
>BOPN01000365.1:119847-124847 GCA_017312705.2 Penaeus japonicus
ATACTACTAATAGTAACACATGAACTGATAAAGATAATGATAGTAATATATATATATATATATATATATATATATATATATATATATATATATATATATATATATATGATGTCCTGTCTTTCACATCATCCTCTTAGCTATTTTCTCATCTTCGCTTTGGATATTCTTTATCTCATCTCTTCTGCTTCACTTTCGTTGATCTAATTCTAAGTTTATCTCTCCCTTTTTCTTTGGACATTCTTTTTTTATTGCAAACATTATCACATTATCATCTTTCTCGTTTCCTTGCTCTTGCCGGGAATTCGTTTTTTTTTTTTTTTTTTTTTTTTTTTTTTTTTTTTTTTTCTTTTTCTTACCGGTTAATTTTTCTCCTTGGTTTCATATTCAGTTGCTGGTTGTTAATTGTAAACTTTCTTGGATCTTTTTTTGTTTTGTTCATACTTTGGGATGAACATTGGTAACTGTTCATACACACAGACACAGACATACACAACAGACACACATACACATAAACGCACACCTACACACATAAATACACATCTACACACATAAACACACAACCACACACAAACACACAAACACACAACCACACACACACACACACACACCCCCCCCCCCCCCCCAACACACACATACATTCATTAACAATAACACATGTACGCATGTAGGTATATCACACGCATGTACACAGACGCCATGAGCAGACAGAAGCAGCCCCGCCCGTGCACACGCGCCAAGGCTGCTCATGGGGGCGCGATGACTCATCCCGGCGGGGCGGAAGGAAGACTGATATCTTAATTGTCGTCTTAAGGAGGGCGGGTCGGCCAGGTGGAGCCCACACGCTGTGACGTTCGGGTGATCCTAATAGCCTCCGTCGCTACCTGCTGGTTCCTGCTACTTCTTGGGTCTATCGAGCTAGCTAGCTAGTTTTTTTTTTTTTTTTTTTTTTTTTTTTTTTGGGGGGGGGGGTGAGGTGGGGTGGGGTTGGGGTTGTTATTTTAGGGGGGATTTTTTTTTTTTGAGGAGAGGGAAGGAAGGAAGGAAGGAAGGATGTATATAGTGAATACATATGTCTCAAAAAAAAAATCCTATCTTTCTAATAAGAGATGTATGAAAGTAATCGTGTTTAGCGAAGTGTCCCCTATCCTTGAGCCGGCGACCGCGGAAAAGAAAATTGGAAGTGGGTGTTACTATGTTCACTTCCTTTATTCCTCTCGGCCACAACCCTTTCTCTTCGTTAATTTCTGCGCCTCCCTAATTGCCAGGTAGAGGAGGGCATCTACCACTGGCAGGGGACCGCGAGGGGAGGGGGGTTAAGGGAGGGAGGGAGGGAGGGAGGGAGGGAGGGAGGAGGAGCACCCCTGGGAAGTTAATTCCTATCAGAGAGGTCATTTCTCTTCTGTGACTGAGATGGCAATTATATTTGTACTTAATTAAATAGAGTATAGGAATTAGTATATGCATGAGTATATATATGTATATACATGTATATATGAATGTACATATATACATACACACACACACACACACACATACACACATATATATATATATATATATATATACATATACATATACAAATGTGTATATGTAAAAATAAGCATGCATATATGTATATGTATTATATATATATATATATATATATATATATATATATATATATATATATATATATATTACGTCTGCACACATTTAGCGAAGGCTTCCAGTGTCCCCCCCCCCCCCCCTGTTTTAAAGGGGCGGAGCCTGGTGGCGAGCAAAGATCCCGCTCGAAGGCTCCTCCTCAGCATCCGAGGCTTATCAAGTGACCATCAGACTCACCTTGACATTTGCCACCTGCTAATTGATTATCAGCCTCTCCGGCGCAAAGTCAAAATTACGGAGGGTGTCGATAAGGGCGAAGGATACGAGTAAGCGGAATAGGGTTTTCGACCCAAGCGACCGAGGTGGGATAGCACACTCTTCGACCGTAGGAAGATGACGCCGCGAGAGACTCTCGCTGTGACGGATGGTTTCTTGGGAAGAGGGGGGGGGTGAGGGGGGTGAGGGGGGAAGACGGGAGGGTGGGTGAGGATAAAGATGGGAGCGGGAGGGGGAGGGGGAGGGGGAGGGGGAGGGTGACAGGAGGGAGGGAAAGGGGAGGAAAGTAGGTGAGGGGGGAGAGGAAGACGGGAGGGTGGGTTGGAGTGAGGGGAGGGGATGAGGAAGACGGAACGGAGGGGGGGGGGGGGGGAGGAAGAAGGCTGAGAGGAAGACGGGTGGGAGAGGGAGAGGAGGAGGGAGGAGGGAGTATCGATGGAAGGGGTAAAGAAGGAGCAGCGGGAGGGGGAGAAGAAGAAAGGGAAGATATCTATAAAGATATCCTTCACCCCCTCCCCCCCATTCACCCCCCGACTTTACCTTTACCTTCTGCCATTTCCTTTCCTAATTTTGCTCTTCTGTTTTTTTTTTTTTTCTTTCTTTCATTTTTTTTGTTTTTTTTTTTAGCTAGATATTGAAAAGAAAGACAAAGATAAAAATCTCTTTGTATTTCCCTTTGAATCTTTAAGATCGAGGCTTCAAATCATATTTAACTTTATGTCTTTAAACAGGTTAGTTACATAGTCTAGTTCCACATAGATGTAATTACATGAAAAAAAAAAATGAAAGATCTTATTCACCTACATAACCTTTACCGTAGACTTGATCCTTTCTTTACCTCCGTATCGTAATTACCATAATGAAGTGAGAATACTGGTTATAACAATAACTAGAATATAACTTTCAAAAATATGAAAGGCTCACAATAATACACTAACCATCCTAAGAGATCATTTAATCTTTTTCATTATATAAATCTAGGTCTTAATGATATTTGATACTGTTGATAATATACGTATTATTAAGGTGGTTATGTATTTGATTAGTTAGTGACGGTTAATGACAGGTTGACACGTTGGTGGTGATAACTAATTGATAATTGACAAGTTGGTGGTGATAACTATCTGATAATTGAGAGGTTGTCGATGATGACTATTTGAAAGAGAGTGATGACGTCAGACAAGCCAGTCATCATCTCTTTTTTTACAAGTTAGTCATCACCAATATTCCTCGCCCCTACAACAACACCAAAACTAAATACATCACATCATTTACATACGATTTATCCTCAATTGACTATCATCTTCATATCATTATCATCACTCATCATTCCTTTTCAAAATATCATCACTAAACAATAACTCAAAGCCTTGAAGAGAGTTATCATAGTTAATTATCGAGTAACTTGATAATGATGATAACTCTAGTTAGTAAATCTTGTGTTATTGTTTTCCATAACTTTTCCTCGGTGTCTTGAGGCTATGGTGTGTGTGTAATGGTGATGATGGTAGTGGTTGTGATGGTGATGAATTTATTTTTTATTATTGTTATTGGTGATGATGATGATGATGATGGTGATGATGGTTGTGGTGATGATGATAATGATGAGGATGGTGATGTTTGTGGTGATGATAATGAGGATGGTGATGGTTGTGGTGATGATGATAATCAGGAGGATGGTGATGGTTGTGATGATGATGATGATAATGAGGATGGTGATGGTTGTGGTGATGATGATAATGAGGAGGATGGTGATGATGATGTCCCACCAGCATCATCATCTCCAGCGAACCGTGCCCCCCTTCCCCTCCCCCCTCCCCCCTTTGGCTCCTGACCCTCTCACCTGCGCTACCGGGAGGTGTTGTAATAAGCAGTTATGGCGATGATAAGGCAAAAAAATAACTCATAATTATAGAGCAATTCAAGCTAGGCCTATATAGACTACCGTTTGTACCCCCCCCCCCACCACCACCCTCCTCCCCCCACCGATGCCTCAACTCCCCTGGTGCCCGTCGCTTTTTGGGTATTATCCGCTTCAGATGGGTATTAATGGTTATAGGCATTTGGACGGGAAGGGGGATGGGGAGGGGGGGGGGGGATGTGTTGTACCAGCGGCGTCTAGTCTGAGTGCTAGGGGGTCAAAGTTCATTTTATGACCTCTGGCTTATGGTCTTCCTTACTTTTGTATTTTTGTTATCATCATTGATATGTATTTTTTTTATTCAACCTGTTATTTTCATTATTATGGTTATCCTTATTATTATTATTATTATTGTTGTTTTTTATTATTATTATTATTACCGTACAAATCAGCATGACTATTATCACTATCTTCATTATGATTATAATGATAAAGATAATTACAACAATGGTAATGATAACGATGATAATGGCAATGGTAATTAAATATTATACCAACAACAACAGTAATACAACAGCAGCAATGATAATGATGATGATAATCATTATAATGATGACCACTATGATAAAAAATAATAGCAGTAATGAATGCTGGTAACAAAAGGAATGATGATAGTAATAACAACAATAAAAATAACGGTCATAATGATCACAACTACAATTATCCTAATTGACAACATTACTCATCTCTTGACATTCCAGGTCAAGACACACACACACACACACACACACACACACACACATACATGCACACACACACACACACACACACAACACAAACACACATATATATGTATATGTATATATATACATACATATATACATATACATATATATAAACACATAAAAAAAATCCATAAAAATTCACCCTTAGATCAACATCATCCAACCATCCGATCTTTATTTCCTCCCGTGCCTCCTACCGCTTTCTCTCCTTTTCCTAATCATTCTCTCTTGTTCTTCCTTCACCTCCTCCTCTCCCCCAACCCCTACCCCACCCCTCCCCCCTCCCACCTCACCCCTGCGGCCGCCCTTGGACAGCCCCGTAAGCTGATAAGGGTATCACCACCACCTGCTAACAAGCTACCGTCGTGTGTGCGTGTATGTGTGTGTGTGTGTGTGTGTGTGTGTGTGTGTGTGTGTGTGTGTGTGTGTGCGTGTGTATGTAAGAGCGCGTGCACGACCTCTACCCCTCACTCTATCTGTCTCTCTTTTTCAGT
>BOPN01000365.1:142347-144847 GCA_017312705.2 Penaeus japonicus
GAGAGGGGAGGAAAAAGGAGGGAGGGATTGGGGTTTGGAGAAGGAACATTGGGGATGGAAAGAGAAAGAAGAAAGAAGAAAGAAAATGCTGGAGGAAGGAAGAAAGGGAATGAAAGTGGAGAAAGAAAAGAGTTAATGAAGAAGAAGGGAAAGAGGAGGGAAGAAGGTGATGGAGGCGGAAGGTGGATGGAGGAGGGATAAATGAGGAACAAAGAGGGTCGATATTTTCCTTCCTTTCTTAGGAAAAAGAAGAAGAAGGAAGAGGCGGAGGAGGAGGAAAAAGAAGAAGAAGAAGAAGAAGAAGAAGAAGAAGAAGGAGGAGGAAGAGGAGGAGGAGGAAAAATAAAAATAAAAATAAAAATATAAAGAACAAGGAGAAGAAGAAGAAGAAGGAAGAGGAGGGAAAAGAAGAAGAAGAAGAAAAAAAAGAAAGAAGAAGGAGAATAAATAGAAGAAGAATGAAAAGGAGTAGAAAACAACAACAACAACAACAAGATGAAAGAAAGAAGAAAGAAAAAAAAAGCAGAAAAAGTAAAAGAAAATAAAAGAAGAAGAAGAAAAATGAAAAAAAAAGACGAAGAAAGAGTAGACAAGAAAATAAGGAAAGCAGCCACTCCACGAAGACAATGGAAGCGATCCTGCATTTCTTAAGTGGAACATCTTGAGAGAAATGACTCGAGGACAGCCTTACGAAAAGGGTGGACGGGAGAAAGGAAGGCGTAACAGACGGGAAACGGGGATAATGGAAAGGGGGGAGGGGGGGAGGGGGGAGGTGAGGGGGTAGGAGGGTGAGAAGGGTGAGGAGAGTAGGAGGGTGAGGAGGAGGAGGAGAGTGAGGAGAGTAGGAGGAAGGGGGAGGAGGAGGAGGGAGGGAGAGGAGGAGGAGGAGAAGGGAGGGTGAAGAGGAGGGTAGGAAGGAGATGAAAGGGTTAGGAGATCGGTGGAGGGAGGGTGAGGAGGAGGAGAGTGGGGGGGGGGTGAGAGGGTAAGGTAGGGTGAGGAAAAGGGTTAAGGAATGGGTTGAGGAGGTGGAATAGGGAAAGGAAGGCTGAGGAGGAGAAGACAGGAAGAGAAAAAGAAGATGGGAGAGGGGAGGGGAGCGGGGATGAAGAAGAAGAGAAGAGGAAGAGAGAGACAGACAGAGAAGAGGAAAGGTGGAATTACAAAAAAAAAGAAAACAGATAAAAAGGGAATAAAAGAGTATCAAAAGTAGCAGAATTAAGAATAAGCGAATAAGCAGAGAACAAAAAGGGGAAATGATGCAGACCTATAACTAAAGGGACGAGCAACGAAAGAAGGAATAAGGAAAAATAAACGATAAAAGGGAAATATGAGAAAAAAAGGAGGAGAGGAAAGAAGGAAGGAAGGAAGGAAGGAAGGAAGGAAGAGAGAAAAGGAGGAAAGGAGAGAGAGAGGAAGAGAGGAAAGACAGGTGATGTCTGGGAAAATTGGTAAATAGGGTGGCGGAAGAGGGGGGGGGGGCATAAGAAGGGGATGGAGGATAGGGGGAAGAATAATGAGGGAGGAGGAGGAGGTGGAGGTGGTGGAAGTGGAAGTGGTAGGAGAAGAAGAGAAGAGGGGAGATGGAGGAGGAGGATAAGGAAGAGAAGGAGAAAGAGAAGGAGGACGAGGAGGAGGGAGAAGAAGAAGAAGATGAAGAAGAAGAAGAAGAAGAGGGGGAGGAGGAGATGGATAATGACAATAATAATAAAAAGGAAGAGGGAGAGGAGGAGGAGGAGGAGGAGGAAGAGGAGGAGCAGAAGAATGGGCGAAGGAATCGTAAATAAGAAACAACAAATAAATTGCAAATGAAGAAAAGCACGATAATCAAAACACGACACTGAAGAATGTGGACGAATATAGAGTGTGGGTGAAAGAGGAAAAAGGAGAGAGAGGGAGAGGGAGAGGGGGACGGAGATGGAGAGGGAGAGGGAGAGGGAGAGGGAGAGGAAGACAGAGAGAGAGAGAGAGAGAGAGAGAGAGAGAGAGAGAGAGAGAGAGAGAGAGAGAGAGAGAGAGAGAGAGAGAGAGAGAGAGAGAGACACAGAGAGAGAGAGAGAGAGAGAGAGAGAGAGAGAGAGAGAGAGAGAGAGAAGGAGAGAGAGAAGGAGAGGGAGAGGGATAGGGATAGAGAGAGAGAGAGAGAGAGGTGGGACTTTTTAGCCATTCAACTCATAGTATTGAAAACCGAAATGAGGTGTCGGAAAACAAGGAATAAACTGATAACAATATAAGAACTGGTATGTTTATGTTACCTTGCGAATGTATTCACTAGCGTAATCTGAGATCTGTTGATAGAAGAAAACACACACATAGCCCGTTGTGTGTTTATGTGTATATCTGTTATCTGTCTATCTGTGTGTGTGTGTATGTGTATGTGTGTGTATGTGTTTGTCTGTGTATGTATGTCTTTGTGTGAGATATAGAGAGAGAGAGTGAGAGAGAGAGAGAGAGAGAAAGAGAGAGAAAGAAAGATAGAGAGAGAGAGAGAGAGAGAGAG
>BOPN01000365.1:167347-169847 GCA_017312705.2 Penaeus japonicus
CTCTCTCTCTCTCTCTTTCCCCTCGTCCATTGAGTAGTGTTGCCAGAGGCGGCCGTACACCCGCCCACCTCGCTGGTCTTTGTGATACTAACAACCCACGTCGTACACAGGCCCTTTTATACCCTGGTCACCACCTGTTTTTTTTTTTTTTCTGTGCAGTTGATGTCGTTGTTGTTTTTCTTGTTCTTTTTGTTCTATCTTTCTTTTCGTGGGAGGGGTCGTGGCCGAAAGTTTACTAGGAGAGTGGGGAGTGTGAGTGTTTGTTTGTGTGCGTGGGTGCATATATGTGTTTGTGTGTGTGTGTATATATATATATGTATATATATATATATATATATATATATATATATACATATATATATATATATATATATATTCATAACACACACACACAAACACACATACGAACACAAACACACACACACAAACACACACACACACACAAACACATACACAAACACACAAACACACACACACACAGTTTGACAGTCCTTCCATCCCAGGAAACAAAAAGAGAAACAAAAAACAAAACAAAAACAAAACAGAGCAAAACCACAGTAAAAAAAAAAAGCACAATCATAACACTGGAGTAAACTCACTCTCCACCCCCGCCCACCCGCCCACCCGCCCTTCCAAAAAAAGAAAAAAAGAAAAAGAAAAAAAAAGTCCTATCACAGAGGGTCCGTCCGGCCAGACTCGCCCCAGACGTGCGATGGGTAGCTTGAGAGAGGGGAGAGAGAGAGAGAGAGGAAAGAACTTGACCTAGTGTTGGAAGAGGGGAGTCGCTAGCTGGCCAGAGGGGTGGGGAGGGCGGGGAGGAGGGGAGGGAAGGGGAAAGGAGGGTGGGCGTTCGTGCGGGCGTCCGGGCGAGCGAGCACGGAGGGGTTCCTGTGGCTCCTTCCTGGAACATATGGCTCCCTCAGCCACCCTTCCCTCTCCGCTCTGCCCTCGCCCGTTTCCCCTTCAATTGTGACTTTTGGTGATCAAACTCATATTTATTTATTTTGCTTTTGGTTCCAGATGGCTGTGGGCGCTTCCTTCTGGGCGCCGGCCGGGGAAGAGGGCACGAGTTTATTTATATATATATATATATATATATATATATATATATATATATATATATATATATATACATACACACACACACACACACACACACACACACACACACACACACATATATATATATATATATATATATATATATATATATATATATATATATATACATATATATATATATATATATATATATATATATATATATATACATATACACATATATATGTGTGTGTGTTTGTGTCAATAAACTACAGTGCACATATACATAAACAAAGATACAACCCCCCCCCCCAAAAAAAAAAAAAAAAAAAAAAAAAAATCAGAAGAATCGACATGCAGAGAGAACCAAAACACAAAAGGAGGGCAAGAGAGAGCGAAAGAGCGGACGACCTGTCACTTCCCCGTCAGTAGGTCAGTTCAGGCAACAGTTGCGAAGGGCTTTGTCTCCCGCTTCCCTCCCCTCCCCTCCCCTCGCCTCGTCTCTCTCTGCCTCCCCTCGCCCTCGCGTTTCCCCCCCCACCCACCCCTCCCTCCCTCCCTCCCTCTCTCGGCTCACGTCACTCCCCTTCTTGCTCTCCCCTCCTCTTTCCTCCTCCCCTCCCCTCCCCTTCCCTCCTCCCCTTTCCCTTCTTTCCAGATCCCCCTCCACCCTCCCATCCCCTCGCTTCCCCTCCCCCTCCCCCTCCCCCCGGCCCCTCCTCCGCACGCGCCCTTCCCCTCGTCCAGGCAGCGGCACGCGCCCCTGGAACACGTGGTGGCTTGAGGCGCGGGGGAGAAGCCAGGCGAGGGGGGGTGTGGGTGGGTGGGTGGGGGGGGAGACGCGGCATCGCACGTGCTTTGTCTCGCAGGCGCTAAGGAGACGGGGGAGGGGAGGGGGGAGGGTCATGACACCAGGGAGGGAATGGAGGAAGGGGGGGTGGGTACAAGCAGGCAAGCAGGAGGTCTTGCTTAAAAAACAAGAAGGGGATACAATGAGGGGAAATATGAGGAAAAAAAAAAGGGGAGAGGGTTTGAGCATTAAGTTGACCTGAATAAGAAAGCTTTGCTTGATATTAATTTCCTATTCAATTTTCAAAAAAATCTAAAAAGGGGGAAAGAAATCTTGATAAAACTCTTATTCTTCGAGAGGTAAAACCAGGGAGTCCGTGTGTCCCTATGAGGATGCGTTTCCGATGACAACATCAGGAGAATAATTGGCCAAACTAACAAAGGAAGATCCGCTAATATAATTACTTTCCCCTCGTGACCAGTAATTTCCCCTCGGTTCGTAATATTCGCATCTCAACCAATCATGAGCGACCGTTTTCCCCGCGTGAGTCATGACGGTCCGGCTGGCTTGCGTCACTTCCGTTCAAAGCTGCATTAGAGAGAAGCGTTCGTAATGATTCTTAATTAACGAAGTCTAATGAACGCACCTCGATAGCCTGTAAGAAACGTG
>BOPN01000365.1:182347-187347 GCA_017312705.2 Penaeus japonicus
TCACTACTTTTATCATCAATCTTTTCCTCCATCCTTTACCTCACCTCCCCTCCCCCCCCCCCCTCCCCTGCAATTATCACTATTTCTTATCTCCCATCTTAAACCTCGGTCGTCGCCCCGTCTATCACCCCCTCCGTTTTCTTTGCGTTTTTGGCGTAGTTCCCCCTTATTGCGGTCTTTTATCTCCACATCATTTGGGGAATGGAGTGATTTAGGAGGCTAATGGCTCGCTGTTTTATCTTGTGGTCTTTACCTCGGTACACCTCTTCTTGCTTATTCTCTCTATCTGCTTCTCACTCTCTGTTTCTGTCTGTCTGTCTGTCTGTCAGTCCATCTGTCTGTATTTGTCTCTGCCTCTGTTCCTGTCTCTTTCTTTGTCTCCTCTCTCTCTCTCTCTCTCTTTCTCTCTCTCTTTCTCTCTCTCTCTCTATCTCTCTCTTTCTCTCTCTCTCTCTCTCTCTCTGTATGTACGTGTGTCTATTTTCTGTCAGTTTGACTTTCTATCAGTCTATCTCTATGTCTCCCCCCCCCCTCTCTCTCTCTCTCTCTCTCTCTCTCTATCTATCTATCTCTCTCTCTCTCTTTCTCTCTCTCTCTCTCTCTCTCTCTCTCTCTCTCTCTCTCTCTCTCTCTCTCTCTCTCTCTCTCTCTCTCTCTCTCTCTCTCTCTCTCTCTCTCTCTCTCTCTCTCTCTTTTTTGTCTTATCTCTACAACTAACTTTATACGTTGTTTTATCTGTTTTGTTAATGGCATTTTTCTCTTGCGTGTCACTCTATCAGTTTCCAATGCAACTGCCATATATTATGTTGTTTTTTTTATCGTGTACGATGAATCTGACTTATTACCATTTATTTTTATATTCATCTGTTTATTTATTTATTTATTTATCTATCTATTTATTTATCTATCTATCCATCTATCTATGTGTGTGTTTGTGTGTGTGTGTGTGTGTGTGTATGTGTGTGTGTGTGTGTGTGTGTGTGTGTGTGTGTGTGTGTGTGTGTGTGTGTGTGTGTGTGTGTGTGTGTGTGTGTGTGTGTGTGTGTGTGTGTGTGTGTGTGTGTATGTGTGTGTGTGTGTATGTGTGTGTGTGTGTGTGTGTGTATGTATGCGAATGTGTGTGTGTATGCGTGTGTTTATGTGTATGTATGTGTATGTGTATGCGTGTGTGTATGTGTATGTATGTGTGCGTGTGTATGTGTATATGTGCGTGCATCCCCAACCACAGACACAAACGCCGCGCCCACTCCTGACAAAAGCAAAGACAGCGGAGACGTCCCTGCAACCACAAGCAACATCGCCAGGAATCCTTCGAGGCACATGGCCGGGATTCCTTTGCGGGAAGGACAAGGACAGTTTCCTGAAACCGAAGACGGAGATGCTTAGGGACGCGTAAGATGATCATCTCTACACCGCGGATGTTCCTACAGGATATACTCTTCTTGGTTGCGGGATAACAGCTGATTTTTCTCCCCCCCCACCCCCCCCCCTTTTGGTGGTGTAACAGGTTGATTGATAGATTGAATAGGTTATTGTTCGTGTGCGTGGAGGTGGAAGTGGAGGTGGAGGTGGAGGTGGAGGTGGAGGTGGAGGTGGAGGTGGAGGTGGAGGTGGAGGTGGAGGTGGAGGTGGAGGTGGAGGTGGAGATGGGGATGGGGGTGGGGGTGTCAGGTACACATACACCTGCTTGTGTGTACGTGAGAATTTGTGTGAACGAGCATGCATGTGTGTGAGGATTTGTGTGAACGAGCGCGTGTGTACGTTTGTAGGAAGAACGTGTGTGCGTGGACTCGAGAACGCGTCATCCGAGATCTTGTGAGAACACCTGAGAACGGGAAGGAAAGGATATAAAGGGGGAAGGAAAAAGAGAGAAAGAGGGGGGAGGGGGTGGAAGGAAAGAACGTGGAGGTAAACAGAAAGATGGAAAAATAAACGGATGAGGATGAAAATACTGATGGTAATGATGATGATGATGATAGTAATAACAATGATATTGATGTTGATAATAATGATATCAATGATGATAGAAATAGATATAATAATAACGATATTACTAATAATAAGAAATGTGATGATGGAAATGATAATGGTAATGATAACAATGATAATAATGATACTGATAATTATAGTGATAAAGTGAATGATAAAGATATCGACAATGTTGATAATTTGGGAACTAGAAACATATAATGACCATTATAAGAGTAATGATAATTGTTATTATATTGATATTACGAAAATTGACAATGATAAAGCAATTATAAATAATACTAATTACATTGGTAATGGTAACGACAATAATAGTCAAAATCATGATAAAATAATCATACTGATAATTGCCAGCCACAGCACCACCTGGAACCTCTGCTGTTGCATACTAAGAAGCACTCAACTTGGCTAACAAAATCACTAATCTCTCCTCATTGTCTGCAATTTGCTAGCAATTAACACGCTGATGAAGTTAATGACCAACAGGGCTATCTCTTAGACGTTACTTCCGCCTCTTAATTAGATCATATTAGGTAATTACAGGTCAAAATCTGCATCTTCAGATTAATCACATTATCCGCCACGATTTTCTCAACTAAGAGCGAGACAAAGTTAGAGAGAGAGAGGGGGGAGGGGGAGGGGGGGGTGAAGGGATAAGGGATAGGGATGTGTTTTGATAATGGCTGAATGGCATCTAGTAATTGAAATTATGTCTAATTATATCTAAGGTTAGTTAATCATCAACCATTTCTACCGTAACCTCGCTTCGGTAACTTTTTTTTTTCTTCTTCTTCTCTCTCTCATCTAAGATAATTTTATCTTAGATAGTTAAGACTGATTAATGACTAGATGGCAACTTGGAGCAAACTTTGAGGTGATGGACTGCCCATGAATTTCTTGGTTATAATGAATGGGGCAAGATTTTCTTTTATGGGAGGAGTGGAGAGGAAGGAAAGGGGAGGAGGGAGGGGTATAGGGAAGGAGGGAGGGAGGGAGGGAGGGAGGGAGGGAGGGAAGGAGGGAAGGAGAGAGGGAGGGAGGGAGGGAGAGAAGGAGGGAGAGATAGAGGGAGGGAAGGAGGGAAGGATAGAGGGAAGGAGGGAAGGAGGGAGGGAGGGAGATATAGAGGGAGGGAAGGAGAGATAAAGGGAGGGAAGAAGGGGGAGGTAGGTAAGTAGGGAGGGAGGGAGAAGTAAGGGAGGGAGGGAGGATGGGAGGGAGAGAAAGAGTAAGGGAAGGAAGCAAAGTTTAGGAAGCAAAATGAGGTAGGTAGGGAGGGGAAGGGGAGGGGAGGGGGTGGTGACATACACACACACACACACACACACATACATACATCTATAGATAGCTTTATCTATATCTGTGTATGTATGTATGTATGTGTGTATGTATGTATATGTATTTATATAAATACATTAATACATAGTTTTCAATGAAAGGTATTTCATCCAAACACTTCCTTCCACCTGCTACTCCAACTCCCCCCCCCCCCCCCCCCCCCCCCCCCCCCCCCCCCCCCCACTCCAGGACCAGCCCACCAACCCCTCTATCCCCCACTCCCAGACCCCTACCCCTATCCCCCTCCACCCAACCCCCAACACCCTGACCCCCAACACCCACAGGAGATTGGCAAGTCGGAAAACGTAACGTAAGACGGTTCGCCATCTTGAAGAGTGGGGAGTGGGGAGGTGGAGATGTGGGGGGGGGGGGAGGAAGGTGGAGGTTAAGGGAAGGGGGGGGAGGGGGGAGGGGGGATATCACGGCCCTCCTTGTGGGTCTTCCTCCGGTAAAGGAGATCGTGGGATTTCTCGTCGGCTCAAATCTCTGTAGGAAATTGGCTCGAAGGGAAGATTTTTTTTTTTTTTGTTTTGTTTTTGTTTTTGTTTTCTCTTTTTTTCAGCGGAGAAGGAATCGAGGCTGGAGTGGGGGGCGGGTGTTGGGGAGGAGGATATGAGGCGGATAGGGGGAGGGTATAGGGCGATGGTGGGGAGGAGGAAGAAAAATAGTGGGGCGGGTATTGGAAGGAAGGTGGGGGGAGGGAAAGGGGGTAACATAAGAATGGGATGGGGGTAGGATTAGGGAGGGAAAGGGGAGGAGGAAGAGGAGGAGGAGGAGGAGGAGGATTTAAAGGAGGAAGGGTAGGAAAAGGACAAGGGAGGAGAAGGGAGGGGGGAGGGGAAGGATTGTGGAAGGAAGAGGAGGAGGAGCAGGACGGGAGGGAGGGAGGGGGGGGGGGGGGTTAGGAAGGGATGGGCATGTGTCTGGGTCCTTAGGGGAGGGGGGGGTGTATCCGGGATATGCGGTGGTGACGAAGAGAGGAGTAAAAGACACAGGGGAAGGAAGGAGAAGAAGAAGAAGAAGAGAATAAATAGGAAGAGGAACAGGAACAGGAGGGAGGATAAAGACGAGGAGGGGAAAAGAGGAAGTAAAGGAAGAGGAGCAAGAGAAAGGACAAAGAGGAGCAGAAAGAGGAGGAAGAAGAGGAAGAGCAGGAGGAAGGACGAAGAGGAGGATAAGGAAGAGGAGGAGTTAAAGGAGAAAGGAAGAGGAGGAACAGGGGGAGGACGACGAAGAAGGAAGAGGAGGAAAAGGAAGAGGAAAAGGAGGGGGAGAAATGGGTGGACGAATAAGAGGAGTAAGAGGAAAAGGAAGAGGAGGAAGAGGAGAGAGAGAAAGAAACACATAATGCGGCAAACATATAAACAGATAGACTCTCAAAAGGAAGAGATAGATAAATAGAAATAGATAGGTAACTTGACAGATAGATAATTGGATAGATAAATGAAGAGAGAGATATGTAGATTAGCAGATAGCGATAGGTAGCTAGAAGGATAAAAAAAAAAAAAAAGAAGAAGAAAAAAAAATATATATAGATAGATATATAGATAGATAGATAGATAGATAGATAGATAGACAGATAGATAGATAGATAGATAGATAGATGGATAGATAGAGATAAATAGACGGATATAGATAGATAGATGGAAAGATGGATAAATATACAGACAGAG
>BOPN01000365.1:209847-212347 GCA_017312705.2 Penaeus japonicus
AGGAAAGAAAGACAGAGCGAGGGAGCTAGAGAGAAAGAGAGAAACAGAGCAAGAGATATAGAGGAAGATAGATAGATAGATAGATAGATAAATAGATAGATAGATAGATAGATAGATAGAGAAAGAGAGAGAAGGAAAGAAAGAGAGAGAGGGGGAGGGGGGAACATAAAGTCCAGTTCTGCACAAAGCCGTTCATTGCACCGTGAACATCTCTGAACACGGATCAGAAGGTCGCTTCTACATCCCTCTTAATCGGCAAATACGTTAAGAAGATCTACAAACATCTTTTTTTTTCCATTTTCATTATCGCAATTTTTTTTTTTTTTTCCATGGCGACTAATCGTTTTTGTTTTTTTTTCCTTTTGTGTTGTGGTCTTTTAATGTGCCGAACGTGCTTATTTATTTATTTATGTTTGTTATGGATATTATAATTATTATTATCATTGTTACAATCATTGTTATTGTTATCATCATTATTATTATTATTGCTATATTTCTCATACTTATAGTTATCATCACTTCTATTATCATTATCATCATCATAATCCTCATCACTATTAGTATCAGCAGAAATAGAAGTAGCAGCAGTAATGACGATCATCATCGTTATCATTATCATCATATATGTATATATATATATATATGTATATGTATATATATATATTTATATATATATGTATATATATATGTATATATATGTATATATGTATATATATACATACATATATATATATATATATATATATATATATATATATATATATATATATGTATATATATATATATATATTCATATATATATATATATATACATATATATATATATATATATATATATATATATATATATATATATATATATATATATATATATATATATATATATATATATATATATATATATATATATATACGTATATATATAAATATATATATATATATATATATATATATGTATGTACATATATATATATATATATATATATATATATATATATATATATATATATATATATATATATATATGTATATATGTATATATATTTATATATATATATATATATATGTATATATATATATATATATATATATATGTATATGTATATATATATATATATATATATATATATATATATATATATATATATATATATATATACATATATATATATATATATATATATATATATATATATATATATATATATATATATATATATATATATATGTATGTATATATATTCATATATATATATATATATACATACATATATATATATATATATATATATATATATATATATATATATATATGTATATATATATATATATTCATATATATATATATGTATATATATATATATATATATATATATATATATATATATATATATATATATATATATATATATATATATACGTATATATATAAATATATATATATATATATATGTATATATGTAGGTACATATATATATATATATATATATATATATATATATATATATATATATATATATATATATATATATATATATATATATATATATATATGTATATGCATTTATATATATTATAAATGTGTGTATATATATATATATATATATATATATATATATATATATATATATATATAGAGAGAGAGAGAGAGAGAGAGAGAGAGAGAGAGAGAGAGAGAGAGAGAGAGAGATAGATAGATGGATAAATAGATAGATAGATAGAGAGATAGATAGATGGATAAATAGATAGATAGATAGATAGATATGTGTGTGTATAAAATCAAATCTTATGTAATAAGACATGGCATGTGGAGGGGGGGGGGAGGGTAAATGGAAGATAGGAAAAAGCTGTTCCGTTCCCCCTCCCCCTCCCCCTCCCCCAACATAATCTACCCACACCTGTGGTCAAAATTGCAGCGTATGTTGATCGATGAAATACTTCGGCTAAGAATAATGTACAAACTTCAGCTAACTCATTCCCCGTAATTGCAACTGCTATCATAAAACAAGAAGAACAGCAAGAAAAAAAAAATATCGCGAACTAACTAAAGACTTAAACAAATGAATTCGAACACGCTTTATTTATCCGAACGACTACAAAAAAATAAAAAATGTCATTTAATTTGCGGCGAAAACGTATGTCGACTCGATGACCAAGAAGTTTGTGAATATTCATTACCTCGAAATCATGAAGAATGTATAAATCTCTACCGACTTTTTTCGCTAATCGATTTCTTAAGAGATGTAAAATTAGTCCTAATTGGCAACTCATGAGTGTTGCCATCGAGTTAGTTTTCAAAACTTCGCTCGATTGTTCAGGAATAGCATTTATTCACTTAAGCTTTTCATTTATTCATCTAAATGTATTCATTGTATTAATAAGTTTCATATCAAGCTAGATGTATAGCATTCCTATCAGAATGTTCTATCGAGAAATAACTTTTCGGAGGCGAAGAGGAATTCATTTTGAAATTGTTTTTGATTTTATTCTTTGTTCATAT
>BOPN01000365.1:269847-272347 GCA_017312705.2 Penaeus japonicus
TCTCTCTCACTCGCTCTCTCTCTATCTCGCTCGCTCGCTCTCTCTCAATATCTCTCTCTTGATCATCTTAGCATGTTTTCTCTTATATCTTCTGTTTATTAAGCCTCTCTCTCTGTCTATCTCTCTTTCTCCCTCTCTCTCTATTCATCTATTTATCTATCCTCTTTACATTCTCCTCTCCCAAATGCTCTATTTACTCTCTCTCTCTCTCTCTCTCTCTCTCTCTCTCTCTCTCTCTCTCTCTCTCTCTCTCTCTCTACCTAGGGTGGGTGGGTTGCGCCCGGTCACGCCTTTCTCTCTCTCTCTCTCTCTCTCTCCCTCTAAACCGGGGGCTGTAGTCCCTTGCCCGCTAACGTATTCCCGTCTCGTGGCTGGACCGGACTAATGCAGACGGACTTTCTCTACGGGGATAAGAGGAGGAGGAGGGGAGGGGGGGGGGGTAAGGGATGGAGAATGGGAGGATGGAGAATGGGAGGGAAGGGAGGGAGGATGGGTGTGAGGGAAGGGTGGGAGGATGGGTGTGAGGATGGGTGTGAGGGATGGGAGGGAGGATGGGTGGGAGGGATGGGAGGGAGGGAGGGTGTGAGGGAAGGGAGGATGGGTGTGAGGGATGGGGGGGAAAGAGGGAGGGAAGGAGAGAGGGAGGAATAGAAGGATGGATAGAGGGAAGGAGGGAGAAAAGGTGTGTGTGTGGGGGGGTGGGGGGAGGGAGGGAGTGTAAGAATGGAAAGGAGGGAGAGAGGAAGGAGAGAAGAAGTGTTGTTGGTGGTGGTGGTCTGTTCTGTATACTCGCGCCTCCGTGGCTCCTCAGTAATGAGGTGTAATCTGATGTTATTATTGAAGGGAGAACATTAAGACAAACCCGCCGACATAATCTCTTACTGATATTCAGCCATGCATCATTCAATACGGTTGCCTCCATTACACAGCTCTGGAGGCGGATGCGTTAAGAGAGAGAGAGAGAGAGAGAGAGAGAGAGAGAGAGAGAGAGAGAGAGAGAGAGAGAGAGAGAGAGAGAGAGAGGAGAGGCACGAGGGAAAGAGGGAGCGAAGAGGGGAAGGGGAAGGAGGAAGGGACTTTCTCACATCCATAATCTGCTAAGAGACCTTAAACTACATACAACAAATTTAGAAACACCCACAAGATTAATTGGATTCCGCAAACGCTCTCTAGATTGGTTTCATGAATCTACATCCATGTCGAAGGCGGCCCCGAACACCCCGCCAAACTATTAATATATAAACACAAGAACGATCTCCATTGGAAACCAAAATACATTCACGATGGACGGCGGACTCCAACGCCAACGGCTATAATAAACTTGTAACACGTTCCAAATGCTCAAGCCTATCTGGATGCCACTCTGATCACCTGAAATAATTCCCATGATTCCTAGAGTTGTCCGGAGGGTCTAAACCCACTGCTTCTTGGGGGAAATTCTGGCTCGGCTCCTCCCACATGTCCAGAAGCCCCGCCCACCGCCGCCTACCGCGCAGGCGCAGCCCAGCTTGCAGTTGCTTCCGCTTGCATTTCGGCCGAGCTGCAGTTCCAGCGCTCTTCGTCGCCGCTCGTCGAGGAAGCGGGAAAAGTCGGAATTCATGCCTGCTCTTAAATCGTCTCCGGCAGGTCGTTAGGGGGGAAAAAACGGTCGCATTATCCCCGCCAAGATATGCTCTTTTTCCCTTCCCCTGGTCCCCCCTTCTCCCCCTCCTCCGTCCGTCAGAAGTTGGTCATTTTTTCGCCTCGATGTGTTCGCTCGGACTGACACGGGAGCCGCGCTGACCGCTCCGCAAGATATTCTCGGGGACTCTGGTAACGGCGGCGCCACTGCGCATATGCAGTCACGGTGAGTTCCCATCTCTCTCTCCCTCCGCTTCTTTCTTCCCTTCCTCTACTTCCCTCCCCCTACCATCCTCCCTCCCTCACTCCCTCCCTCCCTCCCTACGCCTGTAGTTAGTAGCGCTCCGAACAGAGGGCAGCACCGGCCTCTGGAAACCCGCCTACTGTACAAACCCGATTGCTTTTTAACTGGATTCTCCCAATGATTTGTCGCGGAACATCTTATTTCCATTCTTTAAAACTTCCACCTTTGAGCTTAATCCGCCTCACAAGCATTTTTTTCGCCTCTCTAACCGAACACCCGATTTTTTTCAAAGAGCGAAAAGGCAAGGGAAATTTTTGAAAGAGAATAAAAAGAGGAAAAAAGTTAAAGAGAGAGAGAGAGAGAGAGAAAGAGAGAGAGAGTGAATGAGAGAATGAGAAAGAGAAAGGCAAAAGGCACAGTCAGAAACAGACATTCAGACCGATCAAAAAACAAAAAACAACAACAACAACAAAAAAAAAACACACAAAAACAAGTACCAAGAGACACCCCTCCCCACCCCACCCCCCACACCACCTCACCCCCTCCTCCTACCAGCCCCAGCCTCCCCTCCCTTCCACGAAACAAAAACAAAAACAAAAAACAAAACAAGAACCCGAACAAGCAAGCTTCCCCCCC
>BOPN01000365.1:299975-302475 GCA_017312705.2 Penaeus japonicus
ATTCCTATTATCCTTTTTTTTTTCTCTTCCTCTTCCTTCCGTGTTAATCCTGTACCTTCTCGAGGCGTTACGAGAGCTGGGATGTATTCTGTAGCAAGTTCCGCTACCTTTGCTATGAACTTCGCCTTTGCTACGAGCCTTGGACTTGAATTATATGGAAAGTTTCCCCTGTCTGCTTGAGATGCTATGTCGCCATACTTCTATCTTTCGCTCTCTCTCTCTCTGTCAGTCGTTCTCTGGTCTCTCTCTTTCTCATTCTCTCTCTCTCTCTCTGTCTCTGTCTCTCATTCTGTCTCTCTCTCTCTCTCTCTCTCTCTCTCTCTCTCTATCAGTCGTTCTCTGATCTTCCTCTTTCTCATTCTCTCACTTTTTTTTTCTCTCTCTCTCACTTTCTCTCTCTCTCTCTCTCTCTCTCTCTCTCTCTCTCTCTCTCTCTCTCTCTCTCTCTCTCTCTCTCTCTCTCTCTCTCTCCTCTCTCTCTCTCTCTCTCTCTCTCTCTCTCTCTCTCTCTCTCTCTCTCTCTCTCTCTCTCTCTCTCTCTCTCTCTCTCTCTCTCTCTCTCTCTCTCTCTCTAACTTTCTCTCTCTCTCTCTCTCTCTCTCTCTCTCTCTCTCTCTCTCTCTCTCTCTCTCTCTCTCTCTCTCTCTCTCTCTCTCTCTCTCTCTCTGTCTCTCATTCTGTCTATCTCTCTCTCTCTCTCTCTCTCTCTCTCTCTCTCTCTCTCTCTCTCTCTCTCTCTCTCTCTCTCTCTCTCTCTCTCTCTCTCTCTCTCTCTCTCTCTCTCTCTCTCTGTGTCTCTCATTCTCTGTCTATCTGTCTCTCTCTCTCTCTCACTTTCTCTCTCTCTCTCTCTCTCTCTCTCTCTCTCTCTCTCTCTCTCTCTCTCTCTCTCTCTCTCTCTCTCTCTCTCTCTCTCTCTCTCTCTCTCTCTCTCTCTCTCTCTCTCTCTCTCTCTCTCTCTCTCTCTCTCTCTCTGTCAGTCGTTCTCTGCTCTCTCTCTCTCTCTCTCTCTCTCTCTCTCTCTCTCTCTCTCTCTCTCTCTCTCTCTCTCTCTCTCTCTCTCTCTCTCTCTCTCTCTCTCTCTCTCTCTCTCTCTCTCTCTCTCTCTCTCTCTCTCTCTCTCTGTCTCTCATTCTGTCTATCTCTCTCTCTCACTTTCTCTCTCTCTCGCTCTCTCTCTCTCTCTCTCTCTCTCTCTCTCTCTCTCTCTCTCTCTCTCTCTCTCTCTCTCTCTCTCTCTCTCTCTCTCTCTCTCTCTCTCTCTCTCTCTGTCTCTCATTCTGTCTATCTCTCTCTCTCACTTTCTCTCTCTCTCTCTCTCTCTCTCTCTCTCTCTCTCTCTCTCTCTCTCTCTCTCTCTCTCTCTCTCTCTCTGTCTCTCATTCTGTCTATCTCTCTCTCTCACTTTCTCTCTCTCTCGCTCTCTCTCTCTCTCTCTCTCTCTCTCTCTCTCTCTCTCTCTCTCTCTCTCTCTCTCTCTCTCTCTCTCTCTCTCTCTCTCTCTCGTTTTTTACCGTCTGCTTACCAAAGCAAATTCGGCAACCGTCGCTCACTGTACAGACATCCGGCTTGAGACTGATGGGGAAACTTTGACTGACTTCTGTGCAATGCAAGAAACTTGTGCAACAGTCTCGGTGACAGATTTCCTTTGTGTTCGACTTGCTAAAGATTGTCCATAATGACAAGATTCCCAAGATAAAAGGATTCTTATTTTTCATCGGGATTCTCTTTTGTTTCATTCTTTCATTCTTTCTCTTCTGATTTTTGTTTTTCGTTTGTATTTCTTTTCTTTTCTTTTCTCTGTTTTTTTCCCTTTTATGCTTTCTATCTTCTTCTATTTTTTATCATTCCGTATATTTCTTCCTACTGTTCTGTTTCTTAATTATCCTTTTCTTCTTCCCCTTTTTTCTTATCAGACTTTTTTCTTCTACCTCTTCCCTCTTCACATGACGTCACTTCCGGGTCACTGACACGGTGACCTTAAGAGATTAAAGGTTCTGTTTCAAGATATTAATATTCATCAACATTTATTATTTACTCTTAATACAAGTTGTCAACAGCTATTATTCATTAACACAAATCTGTTCTTTATCCACACAAGAAGAACATAGAAAAACATATATATATATATATATATATATATATATATATATATATATATATATGTATGTATGTATGTATGTATGTATATATCTTTGTGTGCGTTTTGTTTATGTACAATATCATGACTGCAACTGAAGGCAAAACAAAGAAAGAAACAGTAGCTAGAAGAGCCTTATTTTTTTCCCACACATCTCCGGTTAGTATTGACATTTGGTAAACTTGTGCAGGAGAAAGTGTGGGCCCGGGCGAGAAGTGTTTCCTTTGAGCGCTGGTTTTGAGAAAAAAAACACACTTTATCAATCCACCTGTGTCCTTATCCAATTACAAATACATTCACGCACACACGCACACATACACATACACGCACAAACACGCACAAGCACACACACACACACGC
>BOPN01000365.1:307475-314975 GCA_017312705.2 Penaeus japonicus
GAGGAATTGAAACCTCTTTAATGAACTCATGACATTCCTCGAACACACACGTTAATTAAGTATTGAAGCTTCTTGTTCTTTTGATTGGTTCAGTGAAAAGGAATAGAGAAAGAAAGGGATAAGATAGCCATATTGTCTTGGATTCTATCTTAGTTCTTATCTATCTATCTATCTGTCTGTCTATCTATCAGACGAATGACAAATCAACATTTGATATTATTTAGAGTAAAAAAAAAATGTATATATATATTTTTTAGAAACCACACTCTATCAGAATCATTTCTATTGATTAAATTATCTTTTTTTTGTCAAATACGAATTTCAAATGAACATCCACCAAAAAGAAAAAAAAAAGAGAAGAAAAGAAAAATCTACACATAAATACACACACAACAACAACAAAGAAAAATAATCATCTTGTGATATCAACAGAATCCACAACTTTGTAACCTACGAAAAGTCTTTAGAATATTCAAGTGTTGCTCCTACTTTTCAAAGACCGTGAGACTTAAAGAAAAATCTTTAAGATCGGACGCGTGGCATTTGAAGATCAAACATTGATAAGATGCTCACCAACTTAACATACACGCCACGAGAATTCCTCTTTTCTTTCTCTCTTTTAACAGAGATCAAATCCAGTTTGGTTTTCACGACGGATTGATTCTGGTAAATTACTTATGCCCACACTCCATGCATACATTAACACGCCTCTAGTCACACGCACGCCACGTTCATATACGCACACACACACACACACACACACACACACACACACACACACACACATATATATATATATATATGTATCCATGTATCTATGTATCTATGTATCTATGTATGTATGCATGTATATATGTATGTATGTATATATGTATGCATGCATGTATGTATGTATGTATGTATGTATGTATGTATCTATCTATCTGTCTATCTATCTATCTATCTATCTATCTATCTATCTATCTATCTATCTATCTATCTATCTATATATATATATATATATATGTATATACATATGCATATATATATATATATATATATATATATATATATATATATATATATATATATGTATGTATATACATATGCATATATATATATATATATATATATATATATATATATATATATATATATATATATATATATATATACATACATATACACACACACACACATCTATCTATCTATCTATCTATCTATCTATCTATCTATCTATCTATATATATATATATATATATATATATATATATATATATATTTATATATATAGACACACACACACACACACACACACACACATATATATATGGCGTGCACACACACACACACACACGTCTACATGCATATTGCAGACACCTGTTGGCAGTTTCATTCACGATGTAACAGCACCGCCAAATATTCATGGGAATTCATGTCTCTGTCATAATAAATAGTCAAGATGAATATAGAAGCAGCAACAAGGATACCCGTCATGAAATTTTCAATCTTTTGTAACAGTTATAAGGAACTTGTGTCTTGTTCTGTGTGTTTTATTTAGGAGTGAATCGTTAAAAGGAGTTGAGTGAGAGAGGGTGTACTGTGTTGGTCTCTATATAAAAGGGTTAATATGGGAAGAAAAAATGTCCGGGTTATAGAGAGGATAATCGTGGAGGAAAAATGGGGATTATGATGAATTAGAAAAAATATATATGTAAATGATGAAACTGATAAGAAAACAATTAAAGAGCAATAACATTAATGATTAAAAACAACAAAAATTCTTAACATTTCATAATGATCGTAAAAATGATAAAGATTATTAATCCAATAATGAAAACATTAACAAGAACAGCACAAATAAATGACAAAAACAGCACCCAAAAACCACGAAAACAAACAAACATCCAGAGAACAAAAAGTCTCAAGACCATATTTTATAAAAGAAGTTAAGCGAAGTCTTGCAATTGAAAGGAGTCTACAGAATACACCAGCCTTTCCTTCCCCCTTTTCTAAGACAACTTCAAAACTCTAGAATTCTACAACTTTTTCCCTCAAGCCTTTCTTTTACATTTTTTTTTCTCTCTCTTTTTCCCTCTTTCTCTCTTCTCTCTCTCTCTCTCTTTCTGTCTTTCTCTCTTTTCTTCTCTTCTCTCTCTCTTCTCTTCTCTATCTTTCTCTCTTCTCTTCTCTCTTTCCCTCTCTCTCTTTCTCTCTTCTCTCTCTCTGTCTCTCTCTCTCTCTCTCTCTCTCTCTCTCTCTCTCTCTCTCTCTCTCTCTCTCTCTCTCTCTCTCTCTCTCTCTCTCTCTCTCTCTCTCTCGCTCTTTCTCCCTCTCTCTTTTGTCTTATATATCGCTTGAAAACTTTTTGAATAGCTTTTGAATATCGTTATTCTTTTTTTGACTGTACACTGATTTTACAGGTATATGTACATGTATACATACATTCACACACACACACACACACATACACACACACACACACACACACACACACATACATACACACACAGACACACACACACACACACACACACACACACACAAACTTTCTCTCACTTTGACGTAACATATTCTCTTCTTCTAAGCAATACTTTTCTTCTATCTTAAGTAATAATATTGCTCCCTCTTGCTAACAACATGTCCTCTCGAAAAAAATAATTTTCCTCTTTTCAAAGTACCAAATATTCCCCTCACTTTAAGGAATATTCCCCCCTCTCTTTCAAATAATATTTACGCCTCTCTCAAAAAATAATTCTCTTCTCTTCAAAGTAACATGTATTCCCCTCAAGTTCAGTAACATTCCCCCTCTCTTTCAAATAACATTTCCCCTTTTTTTTCAAATATTCTTATCAACTTCATCCCTTGGGTATCACTCACACAATAGAGTAATATCGGATTTATGGACCAATGAAGTCCAGGCCTTCTAAATCTTCTTAGATCGAGCTCTTTCTAGAACTTTCTAGGGCTAGGATTTCAGCTTAGAAGAATTTTGTGTTTTTTCTTCCTATTTTTGTTTTGATTACTGGAGCTCGGATTAGGATCGTCTGTTTTATTAGACTTGATTGAAAGCCTATGATTATTGATATTGCTTTTTTTTGTTATCCTGGTTATTGTTATCTTATTGTTATCATTGTTATTGTTTTTCTTTTTATTCTTATTATTATCATTGTTATTGTTTTTATTTTTATTCTTATTGTCATTTTCATTTTATTATTATTATCATTATTATTATTATTATTATTATTATTATTATTATTATTATCATTATTATTATTATCATTATTATTATTATTATTATTATTATTATTATTATTATTATTATTATCATTATTATTATAATTCTTACCACTATTGCAATTGTGATGATTTTTATTATTTTACTATTCATTCTTTTATTCTCTTTTGTTCTCCAATCATGCTATTTTTCAATAAGCAAAACCAAAAAAAAAGAAAAAAAAAGAAAGAAAGAAAAAATTGTTGGCCAATCTCTTTTCCAATCGCCTTGATTTTCATCCATCACTCTTCTCTAATCTTTTTATCTTCCTTCACTAAACTTCTTCCGCTAACTCCCCTTGTCTTTTCCCGCTCTTCATCCTCTCAATTTCTTTGCATTTTCTCTGTTTTTGCTCTCCCTCTTTCAACATTTTCGCATTGTTTTTTTTTGTTTTCTTTCTTTCTTTCACCCTTTCTCAAACTCATCATTTGCTTAATCTCTTTTCTCCCTTGTCACCTTCTCCTCCACCCTTTCCATCATCATTCCCTCCCCTTTATATCTTCTTCTTAGCCTATTCCCTCAATTTCCCCTCCTCTCTCCTCCGTCCCCCTTCCCCTCACCTGCCTTATTCATGTTCCCTCCTCCCTCCCCCCACCTCCCCTACCCCCCTACCCCCCTCCTCTTCCCCCTCAGTGTTTCTGCTTGACCCCTTCTCCAACTCCGCCGTCTTTCCCCTCACCTGGCCTGGGTGGAGGGGTGAGGGGTGGGGAGGGGGGGAGGGGGGGAGAGGGGTAGCGACTCCCCTTCGCAGCCTCCGTCACTCGTCAAAGGGCCGAGTCAAGTCCCAGCGCCTTCACAAAGTCCGTAAGTCCGACCTTCAAAGCGTCCATCATCTCTTCTTAAAAGGAACCGGGGCAGCGTTGCCAAGGTCCCGTCTTGTGTGTGGCAGCGCTGCTAAGGTCGGTTGTTGTGTGTGTATTTTTTTTCTTTCTTTTTTCTTTTTCTTGTCAAGGGGTTATTATTATAACTCCTACCATCACTGTCTTCAAAAAAAAAGAATAGTAGCAAAATCGGCAGGAGTTGTGATTTGCCTGAGCTAAGAATAGAAGAGAGCACGAGACAATACGAAGGGAATTAAGATCTTCCACGCAACGGAAGTTCGTTCCCGTATTCGCCGTATCGTAAATCTTACTATCGCCAACCAACAAGCCAACTCCTCGATCACATCTCGAAGTTACAAGGAAGTGACAGGGGCTTCCGCTCTGTCTTGTAGCTGCCAATATGCAAGGGTATAGGAACCCTCTGAGTTCTTAGCAGTTGACCGCTAGTTTCTCGGAGTTTGTGCTAAGGACACCTCGCCGGCTTCGGTCTGTGTGTTTGTGTGCAAGTTGTTGACAGGTGTATAGATACGCGCGCGTGTGTACGAGGGGTGTGTGTGTGTGCAATAGGCGTGTGTACAAGGGGTGTGTGTGAGTGTGTGCGATAGGCGTGTGTGTGTGTGTGTGTGTGATAGGCATGTGTGTGTGTGTGTGCGATAGGCGTGTTTGTGTGTGTGTGTGTGTGTGTGTGTGTGCGATAGGCGTGTGTGTGTACGATAGGCATGTGTGTGTGTGTGTGCGATAAGCATGTGTGTGTGCCTGTGTGTACCATGTGTTTACCGGTGTGTGGAGTGATCGTACGCACATGAACGCAAGAGTTGGACAGATACATTGCCGTTGGCTCACCTATACCTTATGATAAAATATGGATGTATATTTGTATGCATGTTTAACTCTGGCTACAGTAGCTGACGATCAAGTCGCTAGTGTTGTGTGTACGTGACCTGCCAACACAAGTTCGACACTGAGAAGGAGTTTGCTAGAGTTGCTGTACAGAAGGAGGGGGCGCTGGACCCTGACTGCCTCGGAACATCAGCCTCACACACATTTAGACTCGCGGTCTCTCTTCTTCCGTAGACAGGGAGAGGCGATGCGATAAAAGGATTGATAAAGGGAGAGACTAGGAGCGAGACAGTGGGTGAAAGATTCGGTGAATGGGATATATATATATATATATATATATATATATATATATATATATATATATATATATATATATGTATATATAAATATATATATATATATATATATATACATATGTACATATATATATATATATATATATATATATATATATATATATATATATACATATATATATATGAATATATATATATATATATATATATATATATATATATATATATATATATATATATATATATATATATACATATATATATATATATACATATGTACACACACACACACACACACACACACACATATATATATATATATATATATATATATATATATATATATATATATATATATATATATATATGTATGTATACATATGTACATATATATATATATATATATATATATATATATATATATATATATATATATATAGAGAGAGAGAGAGAGAGAGAGAGAGAGAGAGAGAGAGAGAGAGAGAGAGAGAGAGAGAGAGAGAGAGAGAGAGAGAGAGAGAGAGAGAGAGAGAGAGAGAGAAAGAGAGAGGGAGAGAGAGGAGAGAGAGAGAGAGAGAGAGAGAGAGAGAGAGAGAGAGAGAGAGAGAGAGAGAGAGAGAGAGAAAGCAAAAAGCATGTAGATAGAGAGAAAGGCAAATACATCGATGGGTAGATAGAGAGGGTGAGAATAAATTAACAAGTAAATAAGTAAAGCTATCAACCCAAAGCACCAAATACAAACAAAGTCACCCCTTTCACGCCCTCTCGCCCCCTTGCCCCTTCTAGGCCTATCACTTCTCCCAAGGCCCTTACCACCACGAAGGTCGGACCCCCCACTCCTTTCAAGCCCCCCCTCCCCCCCTCTCTATCTATCCTTTACCCAAGATCAGCTTCTCCTTCTCTCTCCTTCTCTCTTTCTCATCTCTCCTATACCTGATATCATCTGCCCTTCCCCCCTCCCTCCCTTCACTCCTCTTACCTCTCCCCTTGCCCTTCCTCTCATCCCTTCATCCTATGTCAGCTTCCCCTCCCCCCTCCCCCTCATCCTCCCCCTCCTCCTTCCTTCATTCATCCTATGTCAGCTTCCCCTCCCCCTCCCCCTCATCCTTCCTTCATCGTATACCAGCTTCTCCTCCTGCCTCCCCCCTCCCCCTCATCCTTCCTCCATCCTACATCAGCCTACCCCCCCCCTCCCTTCACTCCCATATCCTTCCTCCATCCTACATCAGCCTACCCCCCCCCTCCCCTCACTTTCATATCCTTCCTCCATCCTACATCAGCCTACCCCCCTCCCCCCACACACACTCCCCCGTCATGCAAAGAGGAAAACGAGCCGAAGGCAGCAGCAGGAGCAGCAGGAGCAGGAGCAGGAGCAGGAGCAGCAGGAGCAAAACACTGTTGCCAAAGGTCGTGTCGAGAGAGCGAGCGCCCCTGCTGGTGGTGGTGGCGGTCGGCGGCGGCGGCTGCGGCAGCGCCTGGGGGCAGGAAACCTTAAATAAGTAGTTCCCTCTCTCCCCTCGGCCACTTATTATCGTCGTTCCCCTCGTGACGTCTGACTCGGTTCCTCGCGCGCCGCTCCGCTCGCACCAGGATCTTTAGTACAAATACATCACAGGCCATGAGAGACGGCTTCCTCTGGCACTCTCCTATGGCACTCTCCTCTGGCCCTTGGGGAAGAAGTGCCGGAGGCGCTTTGATGTCGGTCGGGCCTCCTGTCTTTCGCTTTCTTTGCGAGGAATCACCTGGCATTTTTTTTTTTTTAAGAGGGGTGGGGTGGGTGGGTGGGTATTAGGGGGTGGGGAATGGGGGGGGGGGATGAGGGATGGGGGGGGTATGTTTTAATTTTTTGTCATTAGAGGGTGAGGTAAAGAAGTTCCTACTGTACGATTCAGGGGTATGTCATGTCAAGTTTCTGTTACTGGGGAAATCAGTAAGTTCTTATCACGGGGTGGGGGTGGGGGTGGGGGGGGGAGTCATGACATTTCTGTTGTGGTGAAAGTCATGTCTTTTTTTTTTATCGCGGGGAATCGTGAAATGTCTAGTGTGAAGGAATTCCATCATAAGAGAAAAGCCATTGGGTCTCTATTATTGGGGAAAAAAGTCATGAAGTTCACTTATTTTAGGGAAATACTAAAAAAAAAAAAAAAAAAAAATATATATATATATATCTATCTATATCTATCTATCTATCTATCTATCTATCTATCTATCTATATATATATATATATATATATATATACATATATATATATATATATATATATATATACAATACGTTTAGCTCTCT
>BOPN01000365.1:332475-337475 GCA_017312705.2 Penaeus japonicus
GAGAGGAAGAGGAGGAAGAAGAGGAGAGGAAGTAAAAAGAAAGGAGAAGAAGAGGGGAAGAGAGGAGGTGAATAAGTGAGGGAGGAAGTAAGAGAAGGAGACGATGAAGGAGGAAGAGGAAGAGGTGGAGGGCGGTGTAGGAGGAAGAGGAGGAGGAGGAGGAGGACGGGAAGGGAAGTGACGGGAGTGAGGGACGGAAAGAAGAAAACTAGCAGGGGGATTAAGAGGAGGGGAGGAGGAAGAAAGGGGAAGAGATGGAGGAGAGGGAGGAGGAAGAAAGGGGAAGAGATGGAGGAGAGGGAGGAGGAAGAATAAGAGGAGGAGGAAGAAAGGGGAAGAGATGGAGGAGAGGGAGGAGGAAGAAAGGGAAAGAGATGGAGGAGAGGGAGGAGGAAGAATAAGAGGAGGAGGAAGAGAAGGAGGTAGGGAGGGGAGGGGGGGGGGGGCTGAGGGGAGACTGTGGAGGCTTGCTTACTGAGGTGCAGGAAATGTCAAGGTAATATCAATTAGAGAGGTAGTTCTCCCGCCACCTCGTGTGCGTGTCCACTAACCACGCCCCTCGGACCCTCCCTCCACCCTTCCATCCACACTCTTGTCTCCCCTCGCTTCTCCTCTCCCCTCGCTTCTCCTCTCCCCTCATTTCTCCTCTCCCCTCGCTTCTCCTCTCCCCTCATTTCTCCTCTCCCCTCCCTTCTCCTCTTCCATTCACTTCTCCTCTTGTCTTCTTCTCCTCTCCCCTCATTTCTCCTCTTCCATCACTTCTCCCATTACTTCTCTCTCCTCTTTCCTATCTCTCCCCTCACTTCTCATTTCTCCTTTCCCCTCACTGCTCCTCTTCCCCTTCCTCTCCCATTACTTTCCTCTTTCCTTCCTCTTCCCTCACTTCTCATTTCTCCTTTCCCCTCACTGCTCCTCTTCCCTTCCTCTCCCATAACTTCTCTCTTTCCTTCCTCTCTCCTCACTTCTCCTCTCTCCTCATTTCTCCTCTTCTCTTCCTCTCCACTCACTTGTTCTTTCTCCTTATTTCGCCTCTCCTCTCACTTTTCCTCTTCCCTTCCTCTCTCCTCAATTCTCCTCTCCTCTTCCCTTCACTCCCCTCTATCCTTTTTCTCTTCCTGCATCTCCCCCCCCCCCCCGTATTCTTCCTTTCTTATTTATTCCTCCTTTTCGTTCTACTTATTTCGTGTCCTTTCTTCTCTCCTCACTTCTTCCGCCGCCTCCACCTCCTCCCTGCCTCCCACCTCTTCCTCCTCCTCCTCCCTCCTCCTCCTCCTCCACCTCTTTCCCTTCTCTCCGGTTTTCCGTAATCTTCGTTCTCTATTATTCCTCTCCCTCCTCATCCTCTTTCCGTCTCCACTCTGTCTTCTCCTTCTCTTTTCTCCTCTCTCCTTCCTTTTGTTTCTTTCTTCCCCCCCCCCTCCCCAGACCTTACTGTTCTGAAACAATAGTGATATATCTTTTTCTTTTCACTTATTTTAACACAGATTCGTCTATCGGAGTAAAACGTTTATGGTGAATGAAATAGAGGAAAAGATAGAGAGGAGGAAATTATCTGTTTCTTTGTGTCCTCCCCCCCTCTCCCTATCTCCCTCCCCCCTCCCTCTCTCTCCTCTCCTCTCTCTCTCTCCTCTCTTCTCCTCTCTCTATCTCTCTCTCTCTCCTCTCCTCTCCTCGCTCTCTCTCTCTCTCTCCCTCTCTCTCTCTCTCTCTTTCTCTCTTTCTCACCAGCTCTCACCCTCCCTCCCTCGCTCCTTCGCTCACCCCCCTGCTCTCTCTCTCCTTCACCCCCTCTGTCCCTCCCCCTACCCCCTCCCTCTCTCTCCCTCCCTGCTTCTCTATCTCCCTCCCCCACCCCCTCCCTCTCTCTCCCTCCCTACTTCCTTCCCTCCTCCTCTATCTCCCTCTCCCCCACCCCCCCTCTCTCTCTCCCTCCCTGCTTCCTTCCCTCCTTCACTCCCTCTTTCCCTTCCCACTACCCCCCCTCTCTCTCTCCCTCCCTGCTTCCTTCCCTCCTCCTCTATCTCCCTTGCCCCCCACCCACCACCCTCTCTCTCCCTCCCTGCTTCCTTCCCTCCTCCTCTATCTCCCTTGTCTCCCCCCCTCCCCCCCCCCCCTCTCTCTCTCTCCCTACTTCCTTCCCTCCTCCTCTATCTCCCTTGTCTCACCCCCTACCCCTCCCCTCTCTCTCTCTCCTTACTTCCTTCCCTCCTCCTATATCTCCCTCGCCCCCCACCCCCTCCCTCTCTCTCTCCTCCCTGCTGCTTCCTCTTCTCCCTACTCTCCCTTGCCCCCCCCACCCTCTCTCTCTCCTTCCTTCCCTCCTTCTATATCTCCCTTGCCCCCTACCCCTCCCACCTCTCTCTCTCTCCTTCCTTCCCTCCTCCTCTATCTCCATTGTCTCCCCCCCATCCCCCCCTCTCTCTCCCTCCCTGCTTCCTTCCCTCCTCCTCTATCTCCCTTGCCCCCCCCACCTCTCTCTCTCTCTCTCTCCTTCCTCGCCCAACGCCCTCCATCGCACGTAGAGCAGATGCAGCCTCCCGCATTATCTCTTGGAAAGAGACATAGAGGAGAGCAGCGTCGCGGGTAGTGTCAAGCAGAGAAGGGGGCTGCAAGGGGGGCTGTTGAGAGGGAGCAAGGGGAGAAATTAACAGGGTGTGGGTGGGGGTGAAGGAGGGGAGAGAGAAGAAAGAAGAAGAGGAGAACACCTGCAGTAGGTGAGGGAAAGAGAGAGAAGGGAGGCAGGGGGATAGGAGGAAGTGGAGAAGGTAGTGGAGATAGATAGATAAATAGATAGATAGATAGATAGATAGATAGATAGATAGATAGATAGATAGATAGATAGATAGAAAGAGATAGATAGATAGATAGATAGATAGATAGATAGAGAGAGAGAAGAGAGGGAAGAGAGAAAGAGGGGTGGGAAGGGAGAGAGAGAGAGAGAGAGAGAGAGAGAGAGAGAGAGAGAGAGAGAGAGAGAGAGAGAGAGAGAGAGGGAGAGAGAGAAGAGAAAACGGAAAGAAGAAGAGAGTGGGGGGAAGGAAGAGAGAGAGAAGAAGAAGAAGAGGAGAGAGAGAAGAAGAAGAGGAAGAAGAGGAGAAAGAGATAGATAGATAGATAGATAGATAGATAGATAGAGAGAGAGAGAGAGAGAGAGAGAGAGAGAGAGAGAGAGAGAGAGAGGAAAGAGAAGGAGAGAGAGAGAGAGAGAGAGAGAGAGAGAGAGAGAGAGAGAGAGGAAGAAGAAAGAGAGAGAGAGAGAGAGAGAGAGAGAGAGAGAGAGAGAGAGAGAGAGAGAGAAAGGGAGAGAAGAAAAGAGAGAGAGAGAGAGAGAGAGAGAGAGAGAGAGAGAGAGAGAGAGAGAGAGAGAGAGAGGAGAGAGAGATGAAGGGATGTAGATAGATAGAGAGAGAGAGAGAGAGAGAGAGAGAGAGAGAGAGAGAGAGAGAGAGAGAGAGAGAGAAAGAGAGAGAGAGAAGAGATAGATAGATAGATAGATAGAGAGAGATAAGGAAAGAGAGAGAGAGAGAGAGAGAGAGAGAGAGAGAAAGGGGGGAGAGAGAGAGAGAGAGAGAGAGAGAGAGAGAGAGAGAGGAAGAAGAAAGGAGAGAGGGGGAGAGAGAGAGAGAGAGAGAGAGAGAGAGAGAGAGAGAGAGAGAGAGAGAGAGAGAGAGAGGAGAGAGAGAGAGAGGGAGTGAGAAGGAGAGAGAGAGAGAGAGAGAAAGAGAAAGAGAGAGGGGGAGAGAGAGAGAGAGAGAGAGAGAGAGAGAGAGAGAGAGAGAGAGAGAGAGAGAGAGAGAGAGAGAGAGAGAAAGAGAGAGAGAGAGAGAGAATCAATAAACCGAAAGAATGGTAATTAAAACAAACTACTGCTCATCCTCCTGTCGTTAACGCCACTTGGACTATTACTACAATGATCATTACTAACAGATTCCCCGCTATTTACCCCATCCCCCTCGCCCCATGTATTGCACCCTTCATCCCTCCTCCCCCTTTCCTTCTTCAACCTTCCCCCTTCCCCTCTTTCCCCTTTTCCCTCTCCCCCTTCCCCTTTTCCCTTTCCCCTTTCCCCCTTACCCCCCTTTACCCCTTTCCCTCTACACCCCCCCTTCCCTTCCGCCCTTCTCCCCTTCCTCCTTTCCCTCTCCCCTCTTACGCTCTTTTCCATTTCCCTCCCCTTCCCCCTTCCTTTCTCTCTCTCCCCTTCTTCCCCCTTTCTCTCCCTTTTCTCTCTCTCTCTCTCTCTCTTCTCTCTCTCTCTCTCTCTCTCTTCTCCCACCTTTTCCCTTTCTCTCCCCCTCTTCTCCCCCTTTCCCTTTTCTTTTCTCCCCCTTCCCTCCTTTCCCCCTTTCTTTCTCCCCCCCCCCTCTCCCCTCTTTTTATCCCCTTCTCCACCTAGATAACAGAGTCTCTCCAAAGGTATTTGAACCTCCGTCCGTCCGTCCGCCAGCCAACCAGCCAGCCCACACGAGGAGGAAAAGGCCCTTGGAAATCGGCCCTAAGATAACACAGGATCAGGAACACACTCATCTGATAAGGCTGTGGTGGGGGTGGGGGTGGGGGTAGGGGTAGGGGGTGGGGGTAGGGGTAGGGGGTAGGGGGTTGGGGGTGGGAGTAGGGGTAGGGGTGGGGGTAGGGGTGGTGGGGGTGGTGATTATGAAATGGTAATGGTGGATGATGATTTGGATGATGATGTGATGATGATTATGATGGTGATGATGTGATGTGATGTAATGTAATGGTGATGATGATGATGATGATGATGTGATGATGATAATGATGAAGATGATGTGATGATGATGATAATGATGATAATGATGATGAAGATGATGTGATGGTGGTGATGATGATGATGATGAGACCGAGAAAATTGGACCATCACGGAGGGAAAAGAAGAGAGAGGGAGAAGAAAAAGGGAGATTGCGAAAGAGGCGAATAAAGAAAGAAGAAAAGGAAAATAAATCAATAAAACCAATGAAACTGAAAACCGAAAAAGAATATTC
>BOPN01000365.1:397475-399975 GCA_017312705.2 Penaeus japonicus
AGAGAGAGAGGGGAAGGAATGAAGGAAGGGAAGGAGAAAATACAAGTACACAATTAAAAGAAAGAAGAAAGAGAGAGAGAGAGAGAAGGGGGGGGGGAAGAGAGAGAGAGAGAGAGAGAGAGAGAGAGAGAGAGAGAGAGAGAGAGAGAGAGAGAGAGAGAGAGAGAGAGAGAGAGAGAGAGAGAGAGAGAGAGAGAGAGAGAAAGATGGATCGAAAGATAGACAGATAGAGGGAGAAGAGAGAGAGAGAGAGAGGGGAAGGAATGAAGGAAGGGAAGGAGAAAATACAAGTACACAATTAAAAGAAAGAAGACAAACCGAACCCTTTCTTCTCGTCTTTATCTATGTTCTCTCTTTTATCGCCTTGCTCCTCATTCCCTCTTTCTTCTCTCATTGTCTGTCTTCCTCTTCCCTTTTCCTTATTCACACCGCCTCTTTGTTCCACTGCTCTCTAGTCAAGCCCCCCCCCCCCTTTTTTTTCTTTTTTTTTCTCTTTTTCTTTGTCTCATTTCTTTCTCTTTCACTATTTCCCGTTTCGTATCATTTGAACCGTTCTTCAGTCTCCTTTGATCCTTCACTCTATTTCATCATCTTCTTTTTTTTTCATATTCTTCTTTTCCTTCTTCTTCTTTTCTAATTACTGTCTTCCCTCTCTCTATCTTTTATTTTATTTTGCCTTTTTCTTATTGCTCTTCTTCCACATCATTAGTTTTTTTGTTGTTTTTTTTCTTATGGCATCGTTATTAAAAGGGATTACGTTATTTATGTTCGTTCTTGATATCATTATCATAACTATCATTATTGCTATCATTATTATCATTATCATCATCATTAATACTGATATTCTTATATCCACTATCATCATATTTTTATTATTATTGTTATCATTATTAAAGTTATTATTTTTGTTATCATTATTTCTATCATCATCATCATTATCATTATTTTCATTATCTTCATTACTGTTATCATTATTATTATCATTATTTGTATTATTATCATTATCGATATTATAATCATCATTATCAATATATTTTTCATTATTCTCATGATCACCTTTATCATCTTTATCATTATTATTATCATCCTTATCATTGTTATTGTTATTATCATTATTATCATTATCATAAAAATTATCATTATTGTCATTATCATATTCATTATAATTTTTGTCATCATCATCATTATTATGATTATCATTATTATCATTATTATGATTATCATTATCATCATTATTATTATCATTATAAACAATATTATCATTATTCTACCATATTTGCCATTCTGTTTTTTTTTTTTTTTCGTTTTTTTCTTATTTTTATTCTTATGACCACCATCATCATCACAACTATCATCATCAATATGACTGATATTGTTATGATTTCCCCTATCATCATAACCATAATTACTATCATTATTAGTGATATCACAATAACTATTACCATTACCATCATCATCAACATCATCCTTATCATCAAAGAAATAATAAATCAGATGATTTTCAAAATGTATTTATTTCTCATCGGTTGATCTCCCCCACTAAACCACATTTTTAGGCCTGTTCTTCATTCATTGAATCATTCATTGTCTTTTGTCCTTCGTCCTTTTCTTTTTCTTCATTGTTTTGTTATCTTTGGGTCTGTCTGTGTCCCTTTTATTTATTTATTTATTTTTTCTTGTTCGTTACCTTTTGTTTTTGTTGTCGTTTTGAATATGGCTTTTTACCCTTCGTTGTTTTTACTGTTTAGCTGTTTAGGCCATCTCTTCTTCTTCTCTCTCTTTTTCTCTACCCTCTCTTCTCTTTCTTTCTTTCTCTCTCTCTCTCTCTCTCTCTCTCTCTCTCTCTCTCTCTCTCTCTCTCTCTCTCTCTGTCTCTCTCTCTCTCTCTATCTATCTCCTTCTCTGTCTCTCTTGCTCTTGCTCTCCCACTGTTTACCTTGTTTTTATCTCCTCCATCTTCTCGTCCTTTCATGAATTTTCTCCTCCTGCCAGAGTAGGCCTTTGAGGCAAATTGCTTCGTTTTTCCTTCCTTTCTTATTCCCTGTTAGCATTGCTCTCTCTTCCCCTCCCTTCCAATCTTCTTTTGGAACTTTCTCCTCTTCGTTTTCTTATCCTGCTCTTTTTATTCGTTCTCTATCTCTTCATTTTTCTTTATCTTCTTCATTCTCTTATTCACGTTCTCCTCTTTTCCCTTTCCCTACCCCTCGTCCTCTCTTTCTCTTCCTCTTATTTCTCCTCTCTCTCCTGTACGTTCTCTTCTCCCTCTTTCGCCTCCTCATCTTCCTCTTCTTTCTCTTGTTCCACCTCCTCTTTCTTCTCCCCCTCTCCTTCTAAACATTCCAATTCCACTCTCACTCAATCCTCCACGCATGCAATCCCTTCTGTTTCCTTCACACCTCGTTCTTTCTTTCTCTTTCCATCTTTTCCTTTTTTTCTTTCTTTCTTTCATTCCTTTCTTCTCATTTCTCGTTCCTGTGTCAGCTTTCACATTCTTTTCAAA
>BOPN01000365.1:402475-404975 GCA_017312705.2 Penaeus japonicus
ACCCCCAATTCCCCCCCTTTCCTCCATCCTCCCTCCCTTCCTCTCCCTCTCCCCTCCCCCCTCTCTCTCTCTACCAAGACGTTAAAACGAACAAGGTAGTTAGTTGTTCGTAATTCCAGCAAAGATTTTGTTGCGTGTGTATGGAAACACTTTTGTAAAGAAGGACCTCGTGTTGACACAGCATAGCGTTCAAACATTTGTATGTATCATAGTCAAGTATTTGTATAAGTTTAGGTTATTTGAGGAAGCAGTTATGAAATATTTCTCTAATGTAAAAGACAAACAGGAGTAAGCGCAATGCATAATCATTTCAATGAATAGGTAATGTCTCGTGATGTGGATAAAGTAGAGAATGAAAAAAAAGGGGTTAACGGTTGTTGTACCCACAATGGGAGTAGATGATGGAAAAAGAAAATTAAGAAGACTGAAGTGGAGTGTATGTTAATTAAGATGATAATGATAATGATAGTAATAGTAATTGTAATTATGATGAAAATGATGACAATATGATAGTCATGATTATCATATTCATATTGGTAATGAAAATCATGATGATACTGATAACAATAATAATAATGATAATAGTAATAATTATACGAATAAGAATTGAAACAGCAAAAAGAATAAGACCAGAATGATAATAACAATAAAAAAAAGAAAAAAAATAGATAAATAAATAACATGCTACTCGATCCAAGAAAACCCGAAGAAATGAAATCCTCGCACGGAATTCGTCGTCGCAGTAAAGAAAAAAAAAAAGAAAAAAAAAAGAAAAAAAAAATCGGAAACAAGCGGCGTTTGACTCATAATTCAACGGCCCTGAATGATCTATCGGCGGGAAGAACGCTTTCAAATTCCATCTATCGCCGGTGGATATCGAGGACGTCATCAAGCTTGCAACACGGCGTCTCAACTTGCCTTGTATCGGGTCAAATCTTAACGCCAAGCAAGGTCAGGGACACCGGTCTTGATATCAATGACACGGCGATTTCGATCAATCTTGAATGTGACGATTAGCCATAAGAACGCGTTCTTGTTCTCCCTCTATTTTTTTTGTTCCTCTCTTCTTTCTCTTTCTCTTTTCCTTGTATTTCTTATCATATTATTTATTTACACATCTTTGAATCTTCTATTTCGTCTGCATTTCTCTACGTTGGTACACACGCATATACAGACGTTCGAAAATGGAGAAGTGCAGATTGTAATAAGTCTATACTACACGTAAGGCGTTTGTGAGTGAAAGCAAAAGAAGGTGGAAAAAGAGGGAATGGGGGGGGGGGGGGGTGCGTGAAGAAAAGCGGGAGAACGTGTGAAGACACATGAACAAAATATATACCTGTAAAATGCACATATAATGACGAAATAAGAAAGAGACAGACACACACACACACTCACACACATACAAAGATAGATAGATAGATAGATAGATAAGTAGATAGATAGATAGATAGATAGATAGATAGATAGATAGAGGAGAAAAGAGAGAGAGAGAGAGAGAAAGAGAGAGAGAGAGAGAGAGAGAGAGAGAGAGAGAGAGAGAGAGAGAGAGAGAGAGAAATAGAGAGAGAGAGACGGACACACAAACAGACAGACAGACAGAGACAGACGAAAAGGAGAAATACTACAAACAAGACAACAAGCGCGAGAGACGGAGAAAAAAGAGAGACGCAACAAGAGACAAAAGACGAAGAAATATAGATATGAGAAGCTCTCATGCACTCAGACAGGCAGAGAGCACACGTGTCGAGAACCGAGGGTAGAGGCTCAGCTACTGCATGGGGGACAATCAACAGTACTCGTACAGAGGTTGGAGTGTGCAAGACTGCATATGAGTACAAGGAGGAGTGTACAAGTGAAGGGTCGTGGGCTATTAGTCTTGAGTGATGGTACCTTTCACAAAGTTACTTACGGCGTAGTAAAGGATTGTAATCGGATTTTACAGTACTTTTTTCTGCTTCTTCTTCTTCTACTTCTCCTTCTCCTTCTTCTTCAACTTCTCCTTCTACTTCTTCTTTATCTTCTTCTTTTTTCCTTCTCTTCCTTGTTTACTTACTTATGCATCAACTCTATTTCTTTACGTTACTAACGCATTGTTACGCAGGCAGGAATGGAAGAATCTTGGAGAATTGTAAATGAAAGTGGAAATGTAATAGACGTGTTGGAGGAAGAACCACATATTGAAACGCGGTGAGTATTCAACGTAGAGTTAAATCATTTAATGCTCAGAAGATTTTTCGTTGGGAGATAAAGTGAAAGATAGATAGATATAAATGTAAGAATGTTGGAATATATAAGAAAGTGAGGGATAAAAAGAGAGCGAGCGAGAGAGAAAGAGAGAGAGAAAGAAAGAGAGAGAGAGAGAGAGAGAGAGAGAGAGAGAGAGAGAGAGAGAGAGAGAGAGAGAGAGAGAGAGAGAGAGAGAGAGAGAGAGAGAGAGAGAGAGAGAGAGAGAGAGAGAGAGAGAGAGAAAGAGAGAGAGAGAGAGAGAGAGAGAAAGAGA
>BOPN01000365.1:427475-429975 GCA_017312705.2 Penaeus japonicus
TTTTTACGAGCCACGACCTTGCAGGTTGTTATTCAACCACCGAGTTCGAAGCACCTTGTCTAGCTAGCACCACCACCACCACCTGCGCATGCGCGGGTGCTGGTGAGGTGGTGGTGAGCGGAGTGTGCACTCTCTTCCCCTGGCGCCACTCATATACACATATATATATACATGCACACACACACACATACTTGTTTGTGTGTGTGTGTGTGTGTGTGTGTGTATGTGTATGTTTGTATTTAAATATCTTTATATATATATATATTTATCTATATCTATATATTCATTCTTCTAGGTATCTCTCTATCTATTAATTCATTTATTTACCCACTTATATCTGTCTATTTTTATATCTGTTATCTTGTCTGTCTACCTATCTCACTACCAGTCTCAATTCGTCCTCATCTCTCTTCTCTCTCTCTATCTCTATCTCCGACAGACTTAGGGAAAGAACCAGAGAGATGAATAGGAGGAGAGGAAGTTCACTAGATTTTCTAATGCTAAAAAGTTATCGCAATGGGATTTAATGAGACTAAGATTTAATGAAGAGAGAAGACGCAGGAAAATCCTAGAGGAAGGGGACATTGATAAACAACAACAACAATAACAAAAGAGCTGATAAACAAAGGCACTGATATGCGCCTCTAAAACAAAGAAAGATTATTAATAGAGAAACGCGTTACTTTGCTTGTGTGTTGTTTCTCTTTCTTGTATATATCGTACAGTCAGCTACGCTAGACAGTCATATATATAGTTATGCACACACACACACACACACACACACACACACACACATATATATATATATATATATATATCATTCGTGCATTTGTCCGTGTTTGTTTTTATGCTATATGAAGATATACACGCAAGCCCCATCGAATCTCATTTGCATCTTAAGCCAAGGTGCACAAAGAGGCGACTCTGAAGAATACGGGACAGGTTTTCGTTTAGTGATTCAGATGATAATCACTAATATATACGTGACGACTCATGTCAGTGCAGGTTAGAGAGAATTGTTGATATCAATTCACACACACATCTACATATCCACAAATCCATACATCCATATCCACACACAGACATCTACATCCACACATCCACATCCACACGTCTACACACACACACACACACATCCGCATATATATATATATATATATATATATATATATATATATATATATATATATATATATATATATATATATATATATATATATATATATTATATTTATATATATACATATATATATATATATATATATATATATATATATATATATATATATATATATATATATATATATATATATATATATATATATGTATATATATATATATATATATATATATATATATATATATAAACATACATATATATATATATATATATATATATACACACACACACACACACACACACACACACACACACACACACACACACACACACACACACACACACACACACACACACACACACATATATATATACATATATATATACATATATATATATATATATATATATATATATATATATATATATATATATATATATATATATATATACATATTTATATATAGACGCTTTTTCGTTGTCTGCGTAAATAGATTTAATGAAATATAAGAGGAAAATTCTTGTTATGATCCGGGAGATGAAAGACAAAAGGATACAAAAAAATATTTTCTAATACTGTAATTACCTCCAAAGACATATATCAATAAACAAATGATAACCACACGTCGGCACACTAACACAAACAAAACAATAAGTAAAACATAGACAGATAATTAATAGATAAATAAATCAATGACAAGATCGATAACAACATCCTTTCAAGAAACCGCAACCCACATTCCTCACTAGACGCTCCCTACCCCCTACCCCCTACCCCCTAACCCCTCCCCTTACCCCTACCCCCTCCCCCTACCCCCACCTCCTCCTCTCCTCTCCCCCTCCTCCCCCCCCATCTCACTTTAAATCCCACTCCGTCCCCTCCCCCCTTCCCTCCCTTACCCCCTTACCCCCTTCCCTTCCTTACCCCCTTCCCACCCACCCACCCCGTACCCCCCACCACCCACCCCCTCCCACCCAAACCCCAAGATCGTCAAAAAAAAGAAGAAAGAAAGAAAGAAAAAACAAAAATAAGGTTAAATCTCCCAGGTGTCTCCCCACCCCCCCTTCCCTCCCTTACCCCCTTCCCACCCACCCACCCACCCTTACCCCCTCCCCTCCCCCCACACCCCAAGATCGTCAAAAAAAAAGAAAAAAAAAAAAAAAAAAAAAAAAAAAAAAAAAAAAAAAAAAGGAAAACAGAAATAAGGTTAAATCTCCCAGGTGTTGCCTCGCGGCCGCTGCTCCGTCGCTCGCGCCGTCTTATTATTTAACCCGGTCGCCCAGACACGCACCTGTGACGTCAGTGGCGGAACTTCAAATGAAACGAATAGCGATGGGGGAGGGGGAGGGGGGAGGGGAGGGGGGAGGGGAGGGGGAGGG
>BOPN01000365.1:459975-462475 GCA_017312705.2 Penaeus japonicus
AGAGAGAGACAGAGAGAGAGAGAGAGAGAGAGAGAGAGAGAGAGAGAGAGAGAGAGAGAGAGAGAGAGAGAGAGAGAGAGAGAGAGAGGGAGAGAGAGAGAGAGAGAGAGAGAGAGAGAGAGAGAGAGAGAGAGAGAAAGGTGGGAGTGTGAGAAAGTAAGAGAAAAAGAGAGAGAAAAAGCTATTCTAATGTTTGTAATTTGTCAAATAATTACCGTGGGACGTTTCGAGCGGGGACTAAAACAAAACTATAAGAAACAAATTAATGCATAAAGAGCGAGGCTGGAAGATGGCATTTACCGAGCAAGAGTGACATACGGAGAGCAAAGGAAGAAAAACACCATCGCATAATTTCGCAACCATTCACGTCATTCTCCTGCGAGATCATTCACTCTCAAAGTTTTAATCTACTTGAGAAACTGCCTCGAGTGAACGCCTAAGCAAGCGTTCACAGAGCTCGACTGTAACCGCTGATTAAGGTGTGGCCTAACATGAGTGGGTGGAGCTAAGTATATGACGTCACGGGGAGGGTGGGGCTAAGAACGTGACGTCACCTTCTTACGGGGGTAAACATCTTACGTGACATTTGTACCCCCTCAGAGATAAATACGTAATTGTTTAGGTGATTCTTAAGTATCCGTACGTTTGATGTCGAGAAAAGAGTGATTACATCTTGGCAGTACAATCTGATAACTCTTGAGCCACACTAGAGTTATCACACAGTCCGTTAACTTAATATTTTGATTAGCGAACCATCTTAATGCTAAAAGGACACACGGGTAATGAGGTAGAGCAGGAGAAATATCTTGATACAGTCAGCACACTGGCGGGCGTACAGTCGTTACACCCAACGGCCAGGCGACGAAAGTACACAAACTGCATTAGCCTTGATGTAAGACCTTGGTAGGATGATGAATAATACACTAGTTGATAACTGGCATCCAGTGAAAGTTGTAAAATCAATATTTAGAGGTGAGCGGTAAGCGGTCATGATTCCTGTGAGGGAGATGAGATGGAGAAGAGACGCTGTGCTAGGCTCCTTCTGCTGCGCCTCCGCTGCTGGAGATGGGAAGCAATGGATGCTGGCTTTGCCCTCTTGTCGTCCAGCGATGTGCTAATTATGGCGTCTCTCTCTCTCTCTCTCTCTCTCTCTCTCTCTCTCTCTCTCTCTCTGTCTCTCTCTCTCTCTCTCTCTCTCTCTCTCTTTCTCTCTCTCTCTCTCTCTCTCTCTCTCTCTCTCTCTCTCTCTCTCTCTCTCTCTCTCTCTCTTCTCTCTCTCTCTCTCTCTCTCTCTCTCTCTCTCTCATTCTCATTCTCTCTCTCTCTCTCTCTCTCTCTCTCTCTCTCTCTCATTCTCTCTCTCATTCTCTGGCTCGTTTTCCCGTGTATCCTTTGAAGTTCTCAATGTCTTCATAAAAGCTTTGGCATACCTCGATAATAAGATTCATATCGTTTCCAGGGTTGGTTAACTTTGTCTGCATGTCCCCCCCTACCCCACCCCAACCCCACCCTCTCTCTCTCTCTCTCTCTCTCTCTCTCTCTCTCTCTCTCTCTCTCTCTCACTCCCCTCATCTCTCTCTTTCTCTCTCTTCCTCCCTTCTCTTCCTCCTCTCTCTCATTTTACCTCTCCCTTTCTCCTTCCTTCTCCTTCCTCCATCTCTCTTCCTCTCTGTATTTTACCCCCCCCCCCCACAAATGTACGTAATGAAGATCATGTCACTATAATCAAAACGTAATTATGATTCTTTACTATGCACGGTGCGTCAGACCTCAATCCTGATTTGATCCCATAACCACATTATGTTGGTGTCACAACTTGCAGAAAGATGTTGATCTGCTATTGCTTGCATCACCACATCAAAACACTAGCGACTGACTAATCCATATCAGTTCTTATAGTATCTTTTTTTTATGATATATTTAATAATCTCTTATTTCTTTGAATTGGTGTGTGGGGGAGGGGGGAGGGGGGAGAGGGGAGGGTATACTCTTTGATCTTTTGATAATCAGTCTTTTGTAAAGAGTCTTCCCTTCTGTAGTTCAATTTCCGATGAACATGGACGTATCTAGTTCGTACATTCACTTTCAAGTTACGTCATGTTCACTCAGCATTAGGTTCTTGCAGTGTATCCAACTACTTATGTTACGATATGTTCATCCATGTTCACATACAACTAGTTCGTTCGTGTGTTCAGTCCCGGCAACCCTAATCCCTGTTCATTACAGTTACAATTTTGTTCATTCCATTACATGTTCAAAACCTAGCACAACCATACACAAGTTCTAACATATGTTCACGGCGTTCACACTGAAGAGTAGAGGAGTGCGTTCCAGCGTTCGGGAGTTCATTTTCACCAATTCCTGTTCGATCAATGCTTTCCTGCTTTCTCCTAGGATTTGCTCGACCAATTATATTTCAGAAATATTCTTGTAGACAATTTGTTGCAATCCGTTCAACTAGAGGTTGATGAACATGGAACTTCAAATCATTCAATTCTTG
>BOPN01000365.1:509975-512475 GCA_017312705.2 Penaeus japonicus
ATAATGATAACTATGATGGCATTGATGATGAGGATAATAATGATAACAATAACAAAAGGAATCATGATAATTACAATAGTATTTATGATGATAATGAGGACAATGACAACAATGATTATAATGTAATGAAATATGAAGAATAATCAAAGTAGTAATAACACTATAAACGAACTTTAGAAAAATAAAGATAAAAACCAAAATAAGAGATAAAAAACAGGAGCAAATAAAAGAATCCAACTAATAATGTTGATCATATTGAAGATCTGTCCTCAGAAAAAATAAAATTCTATATAATGCAACAAGAAGAAAAATGAATTTGTGGAGAAATAATTGCAATGAAATTCACTAACTTCAAATAGCTTTAAGGTATTTTACTTGAATGATAGATAGTTGATTCTTAAATAATGTAATGCAATGTGTATTTTTGATTTGCCTTTGTTTCATTAATGTGTTGCAACTTCCTATGCAATACAGGTAAGCAACGATATGTGCAAGGAGGTGCTGGTATTCCGTATGGTCATAATTTGAATGACTTGCAAAATATGCATCACACTCAAAAGTTCTGGCAAATATATGAAATGAATTACTGCATCGAGTCACGTAATTACGACGAAGGAGAAGAGAGAGATGGAGAAGAGAGAGAAGGGAGAAGGACATTCTTTAGATGTTTAGTGCACACAGATGTATACACACAAGAAGATTTCGTAACTGTTGCGTCATCTTTCAGCGAGCCATTTTTGTGTGTGGTGTGTCTTTTTCTTAACCTTTGAGTATGTTTATTCGTCTGGGTATGTGTGTGTGTTTGTGTGTATGTGCGTGTGTGTGTGTGTGTGTGTGTGTGTGTGTGTGTGTGTGTGTGTGTGTGTGTGTGTGTGTGTGTGTGTGTGTGTGTGTGTGTGTGTGTGTGTGTGTGTGTGTGTGTGTGTGTGTGTGTGTGTGTGTGTGTTTATGTATGTGTCTGTTTCTATGTCTGTTTGCTTGTGTGACTGTGCGTATCTGTGTTCCTCCGTGTCCATATGTGCCTCCGTTCCAAACCCCCCAAACCCCCCAGTTTCCCCGCGAGCCCGATCCCTCCCTCCCCCTCCTCCCCTCCCTACCCCCACCTCCCCCACCCACGGCCGCATCTCCCGCCAGCGCCGCAACGCCCGCCCGCCCGCGCGCCCTCCCTCCAGCCCGCTTGCGACCCGTCCAGCATCTCCAGCTAATCCGGAGACGCGAGCACGAGGGCGGCCACCAAGCGCCTCTCGGACACTCGGCCTGTAGAGCCTTGTCAAAACATCATGACTGTATGTCCGTTACATGCAACATGACCACCGTCTAATTCCAGTTGCAAGAAGCGTGATGGGTGAGAATTAATAGCCGGCCGCTCTAGCCATCCGCCGACTAAATGAAGATAGATTCTTGGGCCGGGCCGGCTCGATCGCATCCCTGAGGAGAAATTGGAGGGAGGGAGACGCGGGGTGGTCAGCGGCCCTCCCGCTCTCTCGCTCTCTCGCTCTTTCTCTCTCTCTCTCTCTCTCTCTTGCTCTCTGTCTCTCTCTCTCTCTCGCTCTCTTTCTTTCTCTGTCTCTTTCTCTTTCTCTCTCTGTCTCTGTCTCTGTCTCTGTCTCTTTCTCTCTCTCTCTCTCTCTCGCTCTCGCTCGCTCTCTCTCTCTCTTTCTCTCTCTCGCTCTCTCTCTTTCTCTTTCTCTCGCTCTCGCTCTCTCTCTCTCGCTCTCTCTCTCTCTCTCTCTCTCTCTCTCTCTCTCTCTCTCTCTCTCTCTCTCTCTCTCGCATGCCGCTAATTTGTTACTCTGAAAGATTAATACTCAAACTTCTAAAAAGAAATTCCTCATCTCTCTCTTTCTGTAGATGTGCCTTTTGAGAATCATATTTTTTTCTGTCTTGGGTCGAATTTTATAATGGATTCTTTATCCCAGATGTTACGTTTGCCGCCAAATTGGTGTTCGTGTTATTAACATCTTCTGAGAGATTGAGACGAGTTGAGGCCTCTAACAGTCGTCAATGGGGGAAACATTGCAAAGACACATTGCATTAAAAATGAGTTCCTTAATTAAACTCGTTTTATATAACTTTTTTTTCTCCATCTTTTGATTAAAACTCCCGGGTGAATAACGTCCTATACGGAAGACATAATCCTTTCGAGCACATTGTATTTAGACGCTGGAATGTGCGCCATCGGTAAGTGTCCAGTAACTTGTCCGATTACCATCTCTCTGACTTCGATCCTGTCGTGAAGAAAGATGCGTTTCGTATAGGTTTCTCGATGATTCGATCGCTCTCCCGTTTCGCTTTTTATTGCTCCTTGACAGCAGAGAAACCACTCATTTCACCCTGTTTAGAGTCACTGATATGTCTTTCTTCGTCTCTCATTTCTTTTACCCTTCGTTCTTTCAGACGAAAATGATATAATGGTGCAACAGACAGAAGTCACTACGTTCGGACAGAGTTCTGCGCATGCGTGTTAAGCCGATGTTTTACAAGATGCTCTTTGCAACAA
>BOPN01000365.1:519975-522475 GCA_017312705.2 Penaeus japonicus
AACAGGTCGTCATTAACTAGACGAGGAAGTCTCTTTAATTGCTCTTCTTATTAATTACTTTTGAGGTGGCTTGTGTGTTTGTTTGTTTGTTTGTTTATGCTTGCGTTGTGGGTTTGTTTGTTTGTGTGTGTTTGTGGTTTTGTTTGTTTGTTTGTTTTATTGTTTGTATGATGGTTTGTTTGTCTGTGTGTTGTGAGTTTGTGTGTATGCTAGTTTGTGTGTTTGTTTTGTTTGTTTGTGTGTGTGTGTGTGTGTGTGTGTGTAAACGGGTGACAGATAGCTAAGGTGATAAATCAAGAAAGAAAGAAAGAAAGTGGAGAGAGAGAGAAAGAAAGGATAAAAGGAAGAAGAAGAAGAGAGAGAGAGAGAGAGAGAGAGAGTAAAGCGGATGGGAGTGAAAGACAGATCTCTGCAAATAAACAGATGGACAATCTAGAAAGGATAAATCAGCTAGCTAGATGGATGTAAATAAATAATGAGACAACACGGAATAAACCCGGAGGAAAAAATAATGAAGGAAAAGAAGAAGAAAAAGAAAAGGTTACAAACAAGACATAGCAGAACGCATTCAAAATAACGAAGCAACACATAAAAAGCGCAAATTAGATACATTGAAAACACGAATACGGCGATCAACCCAAACATGATAAAGACTGTTACGAAAGGGAAAAACAGAGAGAGATGTTATCTGCATGAGATCCTATTGTTAAGACATTCAGAGTAACGGTAAAACACAGTAGAGGAAAGGCTGGGAACGGAAACCCATCGCCCACCTGGCAGAGGGTTTAACGGAGAGAGAGAGAGAGAGAGAGAGAGAGAGAGAGAGAGAGAGAGAGAGAGAGAGAGAGAGAGAGAGACAGACAGACACAGAGAGAAAGAGAGAGAGAGAGAGAGAAAGAGAGAGAGAGAGAGAGAGAGAGAGAGAGAAAGATAGAGAGGCAGAGAGAAAGACAGACAGACAGACACAGAGAGAAAGAGAGAGAGAGAGAGACAGACAGACAGACACAGAGAGAAAGAGAGAGACGTTGCGCCGTTGCCGGGGGGGGGGGGGGAGTGGAGGGGGAGGAAGAGATAGTGGAAGAGGAAGAAGAGAAAGAGGAGGAAGAGATAGTGGAGGAGGAGGAAGAGAAAGAGGAGGAAGAGATAGTGGAGGAGGAGGAAGAGAAAGAGGAGGAGGAGGAAGAGAAAGAGGAGGAGGAGGAAGAGAAAGAGGAGGAGAAAAAGGAGAAGAAAGAGAAGGAGAAGAAATGAAGGGATCGGGGGAGAAATAGGTGATCCTGTTGGAAAAGGATAAGTTCGTTTCGAGAATATAGATGGAGAGAAATAAAGAGGGAAGAGGAAGAAGAAGGAGAAGACGAAGAGAGGAGAGAAGAAACATAATGAGATAGTAAGAGGTTGTTAGCACCGATCGTATCAAAATATGCAAAGAAGAATAAACACAGAAACAAAACCCACACACTTGAACAAGAAAATATCTGTCCCTTTACACACACACACACACTCACACACGCATATTCAGACAAACAAACGCATACTCACACATATGCACAATCGCACACGCATACGCAAACACACACAGCACACACAAACACACACAAACACACACACACACAAACACACACACACACACACTCTCTCTCTCTTCTTTCTCTCTCTCTCTCTCTCTCTCTCTCTCTCTCTCTCTCTCTCTCTCTCTCTCTCTTTCTCTTTCTCTCTCTCTCACTGGCCGAGAAACAGATATTTTGACCACGGACAAGAGGGCTCGGAATTGCTGCTGTACAAGGGTGGAGCACCATATGCGCCGCCACTCATAAATATGTGGCGCTGGACTTTTGGGAGGGGAAGGGGAGAGAGGGAAGGAGAAAGGGGGGAGTAGGAGGAGGAGGAGGAGGGGGGAGAGAAAGGGAAGTAGGGGGGTGGGGAGGAGGAGAGGAGGGGAGGGGGAGAGAGAAAGGGAAGTAGGGGGAGGAGGAGGAGGGGGGAGGAGGAAGAGGAGGAGGAGGAGGAGCAGGAGGAGGAGGAAGAAGAAGAGGGGAGGAGGAGGAGGAAGAGGAGGAGGAGAAGGGGGAGGAAGAGGAGGAGGAGGAGAAGGAGGGGGAAGAGGTGGTCGTGGAGGAAGAGAGGAGAGAGGGAGAGAGAGAGAGAGAGAGAGAGAGAGAGAGAGAGAGAGAGAGAGAGAGAGAGAGAGAGAGAAATAGATAGATATATATATATATATATATATATATATATATATATATATATATATATATATATATATATAGAGAGAGAGAGAGAGAGAGAGAGAGAGAGAGAGAGAGAGAGAGAGATAGAGAGAGAAAGAGCGAAAGAGAGAAAGAGCGAGAGAGGAGAAGGAAGGAGAGGGGCTCGGAAGGGAAGGGGCTTGAGGGGGCCATGGTAGGGGAGGAGGGTAGGGGGAGATAGGGGTGGGGGAGGGGGTAAATGGTTAAACGAAAGGAGGGGACGGAGATGCAGTCTGATTGTTGTGGGGCGAATCGGG
>BOPN01000366.1:0-5000 GCA_017312705.2 Penaeus japonicus
ATATACGTATGTGTATGTACGTATATATATATATATATATATATATATATATATATATATATATATATAATAATAATAATAATAAATATATACATACACATATATGTGTGTATATATATGTATATATGTAAATATGTATGTGTATATATGTATATATATATACATACATATATATATATAATTGTGTGTGTATATATATATGTGTATATATATGTACATATATTTATATATGTATATATATACATAAATACACACACATGCATACATACATACATAAATAGATACACACATGAACACAGATACATACTTTCATACATTTACATACACGTACATACATTCATAATTGCATATACACACATACATATATACATATATACACTTACATACATGCATATATACATATATACACTTACATACATGCATATATACATATATACACTTACATACATGCATATATACATATATACACTTACATACATACATGAATACAGACACATACTTACATACATTTAAATACACGTACATACATCTATAATTACATACACACAGACACAAACACACATATATATACATACATATATATATATATATATATATATATATATATATATATATATATATATATATAGGTAGTTATGTATATATATGTTTATATATATATATATATATATATATATATATATATATATATGTGTGTGTGTGTGTGTATATGTATGTATATACATATACACACACACACAATGTTGATCTTACACCGTTACCCTGAATTTTTGCTTATTGTGTATAAATATTCAGATGTATCGTCCTTTAATTATGCAATCTTTCTAGACATTGTCAATATAATTTACTTACTCTGCATACAGCCGATACGTGCTCATGGTGTAGTGGTTATCACATCTGTCTAACACACAGAAGGTCCCAGGTTCGAGCCCTGGTGAGCACACTTTTCTTCTAGAGTGATCTAATCCTCCCCTCCTTACGAATGAGGAACTCCCAGAGCAGTAAGAATCTACAACCGACACCAGCGAAATCATTGCCACGGATCGGCGGCGCAGTTGCAGAAATATGCATGTGGGAAAAGCATTTTGATGTTATCTAAGATTTTTAGGTGAATGTTTCTATCCCTTAGATACCTTTCAATTTTAGAAGGACTACAATAGCTACACTTCCTGAATACCCGTCACTGCACTTTCATAGGTTAGTAGTGCACAAAATACATATTTCTTTTTTTACACTAATATATACATGCACATATACATGTACATGCACATACACATATACATGTACATGCACATACACATATACATACTCATACTCATACACATACATATACATAGACATACACATATATGTATATATATATAAATATATATATATGTATATATATATATATTGTATATATATATTGTATACATATATATAAACACAATATATATTCTTTTTTTCTACACACTTGCTCCATTATGATTACATAGGAGCCATTTAAACTCTCCGAAAGTTGATGTAATTTGTAATAAACTTTGAAGATAGCACTTTGTCATGAAGGGAAGAATGGTCCCATGTAGATTATTTTGTCATAGCAGTAGGCAGTGGATAATTGGCAGTCATGAATTGCTACATTTGTGAATGATTATAAATACCCATGGAAAAATAAGTTCTGTACGCTATTTTGAGATGAAAAAAACTTCGTTGCCGATTTAGACTTTGCTATACCCAAGGTCATGCTGCTATTGCACACTGTCCCATTACACATCATATAATACATATAGTAATCATGTTATATGGTGTGGTTAAGCTGCACCGATGTTGGGTCATGTTCGATCTGTTCTCACTTATTGCGACTGTTAAGACAGAACGTGATTTGAATATCATATACTGCTTTTGAGACAGTAATAACATTGCTTTGCATTCACGTCATGTGACGTAAACCACAACGACTTGAAGCGTGTCTTCTCTGATAACATTTGCCAATTACATGTTCGCGCGTGCTTTGGAACTATGTATGCAACATGAAGACTAATTGTGTTATAACAATTATAATTGGGTAATTACCGTGTCTTGTGGCGCATTGGGTAACATGTCTGACTACGAATCAGAAGTTTCCATGTCCGAATCTTGACAAGATAGAAGGAAATATGTTTGAGACAAATATTGATTGGAAATCTTTTCTGATCTCCAGGGCAAGTCAGTCGGAGAGTTGTAGATTCCACTGTATAACGAACCGTAGTGCTGTCACTAGAAAATGGCGAGATGTTGGCTAGTAAAGCCATGTAAAAGATATTTGATAATTTATTTTACTCTGAGAGAAAGGAAAGAGAAAGCGTATAGTCCTTATTTTGTCACATTAATATATATATATATATATATATATATATATATATATATATATAAGATACAGAAATTCAAGAAGTAGTTTCATCTTAATTCAGGCACAATTCAGTCAGAAAATAACAGAGAAGACGTATTAAGTATTTTCCTCAGCGTCGGGGGTTGTCTTCAAATTCTGATATCATTAAAGAAAACGTACGATGTGTAAATATACTGTATATTGACCTCATTTAGTCTCTTTGACTTATTGAGATAAATGTTGCATTGCGCTTCACTTCCTCCCTTGTACTACAGTATATATATATATATATATATATATATATATATATATATATATATATATATATATATATATATATACTGTATATATATACAATATATATATATATATACATACATATATATATTATTTATATATATATATGTATATATGTATATATGTATATATGTGTATATATATATATATATATATATATATATATATATATATATATATATATATATGAAGCTAAACAAAAACAAAATTACAAAATTAAGAATTTATCTAGTAAATGTAGTTTGCTTCATTGTTTTTGTCAATAAATCGACAAATTTCAGCGTCTCTTGACCACGAAAGTTTGTTATATTTGACCGGCAGTCAAGACGACTTTAAGAAGTTTTGACATAGATTCAGTTACCATGATTATGAAGCTATGTTATGATTTTATAAATCTATTTTGACTGATTATTTATTTCATGATGAATGATAAATTATATTGTAAGCGTCAGAATCTACGGATTTAGTCTACAGAATCATCACATATGATATGGGAATGAATGTGCATCGCGCCAGGGAACGGGGACATGTTATACATTTTGTGTGGATACCATCGCATGTTGGAGTCGCTGAACATGATCATGCTGATCGCTTAACGAGGGCAGGATGTGATAAGCAAATTGTGGATATGGACTTTGGCATACCTCTTGCTAGGATCTCACACATAATAAGAACCTCCAATAGGGAGGACCTGATGGAGCTAACAAACTCTCAAAAACCTGAAAGCTGTAGCATAACACATTTCGACCAGTTTTCGGAGGAGAGATTCATTTATGGTTCATACAAGACAATGTGATATTGTGACTGCAAGAATTAGACTTGGATACATAATGTATTGGCAGGTCAGTTCAGAATGAAATGTAGAAGAAACTAAATGCAGACTTTGCAACGAGAGTATAAACGAACACTTGAACATTACATTTCAGAGTGCCATATGATACAACCTTTCAGGCCACCTAGCATGAGGTATGCAGAGTTATGTAATTATTTCATAACATTAACGGTGCTAGAAGATGTACTTATGCTATATCCGAAATTCGGTATATGATACCCTATTACAACATTTATCAAATGTCTATTCACAGTTGATATACTATAGAATATAATCATGTTATTACCTTAATTTATAATACAATGTTAGCAACAATGTCATGACTCTACATCAATGTATCAAAGCTTGTCCATGCCTGTACAGAACTATACCGTATGCACCCCAGTAAACCGGGCGCATGGCGTCTAATAATCTGTCACGGAAGCGAGTATTGCGTAGAATATTTTTAATATCATATCATCAGTGGGAGTTTACACAATAAGAAGAGGCAAGAAGTCAAATGATTACTTTCGTCCCGACATTATACGCTCATCGTCTGGGGCTATACATCTTCCAAAGGCTGACGTCCATTTAATCATTTAATCGTAGTGGCAGTCGATCCTCCTGGTCCTAAGAGTGGATATTCAATTCCTCCATCCTTGCAGTCTCGGGCAGTCAGGGTGCCACCCTCTCTGGCATAGCCCGAAAGAAAGGTAGGCGGTGGACTACACGGCCTGGCACCAGCATTCGGGGCCCTCGGATGCTTTTCCTGCATGCATCCAGTGGTTCACTCCCCGACTGCGGCCCGGTGGGATCACCAACCTGCCTACCCTCCCCCCCGAGTCATTTGTCTCTGCCGATAGGCTTCTCGGAGAGGCAGACCGACACGGACTGCCTCCCAAAGCCACCCATTGATTCCAGGGCCTAAGATCAATGGATATCAGCTACACTAACACAGCGGTCCAAATTACCGTTAAAAATAACCAAAATACTGACTAAAGTAGTCACGGCAGGATAGTGTAGGTGACCAGGTCTCTTTTATTTCCTCCTCTAGGCCATCCATGAAGTTAGAGCAGTTGCTTCAAGAATATAATTTAATTTACGACAGCTACTATTGCTGTCATTGTTATTAAAGTGCATTTGCTTATCTTGTCTGTGTATATTTAACTTACTTTTGGGATTATGAAGGAGGAAAATTTTAATATTTCGTATTTACATACCTAATTTACACTATGGCTCCAAACACTGCTAAGTTAAGCTCTTCACAGACTTTAAGTTGCCGACCTTTTGTTTAGCCTAAGACTTAAGGTCTTGATGATGGAGAGGTTATGTATTGGCAGGGGAACTTTCCGTGATGGCAGCTGTAAGCGAGAAGGTAAGCACTAACAGTAACATAAGCAAACCACACTTCATGGTGAGCAATTTTCAAATTGACTGTCTACTACAATATGTATTTTCATAATCACATAGAGCTGTATATTTTGCATGTGCAAAACATTCTGCCAAATGTTTAACTCTTCTTTTAGCAATATATTGCTTAATCTA
>BOPN01000366.1:10000-17500 GCA_017312705.2 Penaeus japonicus
GGCAGCAGGTACTTATATGGGCCCATTTCTATTTATTAATCTCTTTTCTCTCTCATACAAACAACCCAAACACATACTTGTCTTTGTATGATTGAATGTAATTTTGTAGAAGTGTGTATATACCTATGTGGTATATCTAAACATGCATGTGTAGTGCACAAACACCTACAGACACTCTTAAATTGGGTGCACATTTACAAATAGGAAAGTACATCTCAAATAGACATGCATCTTTATGATCATGACAGCAAGTGCTTATTACTTATCAACTTATATTTCTTACGTAATCTCTTAATTCTATTGTAAGTGATGAAAATCATAATTACAAAAGAAAGTCTAAGAAACCTCTGGGTCTATTATATCTAGAGGAAAGATTTGTGTATAAAAGAAGGATAAACTAATGACTTTTCTTATATCTGATAGTAGCGTAGTGGAGACCAATGTCTATACTGGTGGCGAGACATTCAATCGAGTGGCCTCTCACGCATACTACGAGCGCCGTCGTAAAGGAGTTACTCAAGTGAAAATAGTCGAACGACCTTGCCAGGATTCGAACCTGGAATCTTCTGATCCGTAGTCAGACGCGTTATCCGTTGCGCCACAAGGCCCATATTTAAGGGAAAATTTAACAATTATTTAGAACATAATACAAAAAATAACAAACTATAGAGAACGTATGTACATAGGCAAACGTAGACACCGATGGGTTCTGAAGTTGACCCAGAGGATAACTACAATCAATGACCGGTACTACAGAACTATACCGTATGCACCCCAGTAAACCGGGGTGCATGGCGTCTAATAATCTGTCACGGAAGCGAGTATTGCGTAGAATATCTTTCATATCATGTGTAGGTACATCAGTGGGAGTTTACACAATAAAAAGAGGCAAGAAGTCAAATTATTACTTTCGTCGCGACATTATAAACTCATCGTCTGGGGCTACATCTTCCAAAGGCTGACGTCCGTTTAATCATTTAATCGTAGTGGCAGTCGATCCTCCTGGTGCAAAGAGTGGATATTCAATTCCTCCACCCTTGCAGTCTCGGGCAGTCAGGGTGCCACCCTCTCTGGCATAGCCCGAAAGAAAGGAAGGCGGTGGACTACTGGCATCAGCATTCGGGGCCCTCGGATGCTTTTCCTGCATGCATCCAGTGGTTCACTCCCCGACTGCGGCCCACCCATTGATTCCAGGGCTTAAGATCAATGGATATCAGCTACACTAACACAGCGGTCCAAATTACCGTTAAAAATAACCAAAATACTGACTAAAGTAGTCACGGCACCATAGTGTAGGTGACCACGTCTCTTTTATTTATTCCTCTATGCCATCCATGAAGTTAGAGCAGTTGCTTCAAGAATATAATTTAATCTACGACAGCTCCTATTGTTGTCATTGTTATCAAAGTGCATTTGCTTATCTTGTATGTGTATATTTAACTTACTTTTGGGATTATGAAGGAGGAAAATTTTTATATTTCGTATTTACAAAACCTAATTTACACTATGGCTCCAAACACTGCTAAGTTAAGCTCTTCACAGACTTTAAATTGCCGACCTTTTGTTTAGCTTAAGACTTAAGGTCTTGATGATGGAGAGGCTATGTATTGGCGGGGGAACTTTCCGTGATGGCAGCTGTAAGCGAGAAGGTAAGCACTAACAGTAACATAAGCAAACCACACTTCATGGTGAGCAATTTTCAAATTGACCGTCTCCTACAATATGTATTTTCATAATCACATAGGGCTGTATATTTTGTATCCGCAAAACATTCTGCCAAATGTTTGACTCTTCTTTTAGCAATATATTGCTTAATCTAATGTTTACTGAATTCCATGATTGCTTTGAAGTTCAAAGGCCGAGGAATTTTGTTAAAAACAAAACAAAAACTCACCATATACTGGCATTGCCTCCGAAAAGTGCACAGGTTTCCCCTAACTCCTTTGCATTCAATGTCCGAAGATGCAGCCACTTAAAAGTTTTTGTTCATGCAGGACCCGGTACCAAGTTCTCCAAATCTAACCAGTTGCGTATTCAGTTTTGTTTCATACTTATTTTCATTTTCGGTACACCAAACAAAATAGACAACCTCACTCGCTGTCTTCAAAAGACTTAGACAAATCAAACATATATATATATATATATATATATATATATATATATATATTTATATATATATACACACACACACACACACACACACGCAATATATATATATATATATATATATATATATATATATATATATATATATATATATATATATATATACACACACACACACACACACACACACACACACACACGTGCGCATGTGTACATGCTATTCATATTAATGTAATAATTTAACAAAATAAAATATATCAATTGTGTTCCCTTTACCTACTGATACCGTTTTACAGACAAACATGTGTATGTGTGTATAACGTTGTCAGTAATTTAAGTAATTCTAATTAGTATAATATTTCCTAATGTGAAATTATTGTATTGGTATGTATAACCCGACAATCTTGTGAATTGGAGATAGCTGACAACTGATACTCCTGATGTCAGGTCAACTGACTCACAGGGTAATTCAAAACTCAACAGCGTCCCTTAGTGATGTGTCATATACCCTGGAATATACTTTGACCCCTCAAAGTTACATATGAATAATAGCAAAAATCAAAACACTACTTGTTTTACACTTGGGCATCTACGAAAATGGGTTTCCGTGAGAATCCCGTGTGTATGTGAATAAAATGAATTGAGAGGTCAACTTGTGCCCTTCAGCAGGTGCAGCAGAGTATGGTATGTATGAAAAGTATTGGTCGAATGTCCTCGTAGATATAATTCGTTTTCAATATTGAAATGGAATGCACACGTACAGAGATCTGTCGATCATGTGACACCTTACGTAGAAAGCTAGGTTTTCTATAACTCTGTTGGCAGACCTCTTATATTTGAGGATATTTTGAGGCAAGATCACTAGTTCTGCAACTCAAATGCTAGAATTTCGTATAGAGGGCGTAATGGACAAGTTCTACTCCTTTTTGAAAGTGCAAAGTGACGGGTATTCAGGAAGTGTAGCTATTGTAGTCCTTCTAAAATTGAAAGGTATCTAAGGGATAGAAACATTCACCTAAAAATCTTAGATAACATCAAAATGCTCTTTCTTAAGCCTAGAGCCTTTCCTAAGAATACCACTGTACATTCCGCTGACCTCGGCAGTCACAAGAGTTTCCCACATGCATATTTCTGCAACTGCGCCGCCGATCCGTGGCAATGATTTCGCTGGCGTCGGTTGTAGATTCTTACTGCTCTGGGAGTTCCTCATTCGTAAGAAGGGGAGGATTGGATAATTCTAGAAGAAAATTGTGCTCACCAGGGCTCGAACCTGGGACCTTCTGTGTGTTAGACAGATGTGATAACCACTACACCATGAGCACGTATTGGTTGTATGCAGAGTAAGTAAACTATATTGACAATGTCTAGAAAGATTGCCTAATAAAAGGACGATACATCTGAATATTTATAAACAATAAGCTAAAATTTCAGGGTAACGGTGTAAGATCAACATTGTGAAATGTGTGTGTGTATTTATTTATGTGTATGTGTGTGTATTTATGTATATGTATGTGTATATACGTATGTGTATGTACGTATATATATACTATATATATATATACATATACATATATGTGTGTATATATGTATGTGTGTATATATATGTATATATATACATACATACATACATATATATATATATATATATATATATATATATATGTATATGTATATATATATATATATGTATATATATATATATATATATATATATATATATATATGTATATATGTATATATGTATATATATATATATACATATATATATATAGGTATATATGTATATATGTATATATATATACATATATACATACATATACGTATTTACATGTATGTGTATATACGTATGTGTATGTACGTATATATATATATATATATATATATATATATATATATATATATATATATATAATATAAATATATATACATACACATATATATGTATATATATAAAAATATATATATATAAATATATATATATATATACATATATATATATATATACATACATATATATATATAATTGTGTGTGTATATATATATGTGTATATATATGTACATATATTTATATATGTATATATATACATAAATACACACACATACATACATACATACATAAATAGATACATACATGAACACATACATACTTTCATACATTTACATACACGTACATACATGCATAATTGTATACACACATACATATATACATATATACACTTACATACATGCATATATAAATATATACACTTACATACATGCATATATACATATATACACTTACATACATGCATATATACATATATACACTTACATACATACATGAATACAGACACATACTTATATACATTTACATACACGTACATACATCTATAATTACATATACACAGACACAAACACACATATATATACACACACACATATATATATATATACACACACATATATATATACATACACACACACACACACACACACATATATATATATATACATATATATACATACATATATATATATATATATATATATATATATATATATATATATACATATATAGTTAGTTATGTATATGTATGTTTATATGTATATATATGTTTATATGTATATATTTATATATATATATATATATATATATATATATATATATATATATATATATGTGTGTGTGTGTGCTCGTATTTATATATGTATATATGTATGTATATATATATATATATACACACACACACTGTTCATCTTACACCGTTACCCTGAAACTTTAGCTTATTGTTTATAAATATTCAGATGTATCGTCCTCTAATTAGGCTACTACTCTAGACATCGTCAATATAGTTTACTTACTCTGCATGTAACCAATACGTGCTCATGGTGTAGTGGTTATCACATCTGTCTAACACACAGAAGGTCCCAGGTTCGAGCCCTGGTGAGCACACTTTTCTTCTAGAATGATCAATCCTCCCCTTCTTACGAATGAGGAACTCCCAGAGCAGTAAGAATCTACAACCGACGCCAGCGAAATCATTGCCACGGATCGGCGGCGCGGTTGTCTTATGGCTGTGGGGGCTCTCTTGTGACTGCCGAGGTCAGCGGAATGTACAGTGGTATTCTTAGGAAAGTCAGAAGAGCATTTTGATGTTATCTGAATTTTTTAGGTGAATGTTTCTATCCCTTAGATACCTTTCAATTTACAGAAGGACTACAATAGCTACATTTCCAGAATACACGTCACTGCACTTTCATAGGTTAGTAGTGCACACAAAATATATTTCCTTTTTTTACATATATACATGCACATATACATATACATATACATGCACATACACATATAAATACTCATACTCATACACATACACATACATACACACACACACACACACACACACACATATATATATATATATATATATATATATATATATATATATGTATATATATATATATATATATATATATATATATATATATATGTATGTATGTATGTATATATATATATATATATATATATATATATATATATATATATATATATATATATATATTATATGCATATATATAAACACAATATATATTCGTTTTTCTACACACTTGCTCCATTATGATTACATAGGAGCCATTTAAACTCTCCGAAAGTTGATGTAATTTGTAATAAACTTTGAAGATAACACTTTGTCATGAAGGGAAGAATGTTCCCATGCAGATTATTTTGTCATAGCAGTAGGCAGTGGATAATTGGCTACATTTGTGAATGATTATAAATACCCATGGAAAAATAAGTTCTGTACGCTACTTTGAGATGAAAAAAACTTCGTTGCCAACTTAGACTTTGCTATACCCAAGGTCATACTGATATTGCACACTGTCCCATTGCACATCATATAATACATATAGTAATCATGTTATATGGTGTGGTTAAGCTGCACCGATGTTGGGTCATGTTCGATCTGTTCTCACTTATTGCGATTGTTAAGACAGAACGTGATTTGAATATCATATACTGCTTTTGAGACAGTAATTAACATTGCTTTGCATTCACGTCATGTGACGTAAACCACACCGACTTGAAGCGTGTCTTCTCTGATAACATTTGCCAATTACATGTTTGCGCGTGCTTTGGAACTATGTATGCAACATGAAAACTAATTGTGTTATAACAATTATAATTGGGTAATTACCGTGTCTTGTGGCGCAATGGGTAACATGTCTGACTACGAATCAGAAGATTCCACGTCCGAATCTTGACAAGATAGAAGGAAATATGTTTGAGACAAATATTGATTGGAAATCTTTTCTGATCTCCGGGGCAAGTCAGTCGGAGAGTTGTAGATTCCACTGTATAACGAACCGTAGTGCTGTCACTAGAAAATGGCGAGATGTTGGCTAGTAAAAACCATGTAAAAGATATTTGATAATTCATTTTACTCTGAGAGAAAGGAAAGAGAAAGAGAAAGCGTATAGTGCTTATTTTGTCACATTAATATATATATATATATATATATATATATATATATATATATATATAGAGAGAGAGAGAGAGAGAGAGAGAGAGAGAGAGAGAGGATTCGTTTATACATATGAACAGATGTTTGTCCTGAAATTTTCCTCAAAATGTTTATTTGGGACATTGTTTTTTTATATATATATATATATATATATATATATATATATATATATATATATATATATATATATATAAACAGTATATATATATATATATATATATATATATATATATATATATATATATGTATATATATATATATATATATATATATATATATATATATATATATATATATAAACAAAAACAAAATTACAAAGAGATTAAGAATTTATCTAGTAAATGTAGTTTGCTTCATTGTTTTTGTCAATAAATCGACAAATTTCAGCGCCTCTTGACCACGAAAGTTTGTTATATTTGACCGGCAGTCAAGACGACTTGAAGAAGTTTTGAAATAGATTCAGTTACCATGATTATGAAGCTATGTTATGATTTTGTAAGTCTATTTTGACTGATTATGTATTTCATGATGAATGATAAATTACATTGTAATCGTCAAAATCTACGGATTTAGTCTACAGAATCATCACATATGATATGGGAATGAATGTGCATCGCGCCAGGGAACGGGGACATGTTATACATTTTGTGTGGATACCATCGCATGTTGGAGTCGCTGAACATGATCATGCTGATCGCTTAACGAGGGCAGGATGTGATAAGCAAATTGTGGATATGGACTTTGGCATACCTCTTGCTAGGATTTCACACATAAGAACCTCCAATAGGGAGGACCTGATGGAGCTAACAAACTCTCAAAGACCTGAAAGCTGTAGCATAAAACATTTTGACCAGTTTTCGCAGGAGAGATTCATTTATGGTTCATACAAGACAAG
>BOPN01000366.1:27500-35000 GCA_017312705.2 Penaeus japonicus
TTTGTCCTCCCATAAAACAGCAATACTTCTATCACATTGAGTATAAAGGAAATAATGAGCTAATATGGATAATATACTACAATTTTAGTCAACTGCAGCACTGATAGAGCCTGTTATATGGCACATATAAGTCTTTAAACTCAATAAAACACAAAAAAAAATAAAACACAAAAACCGCTCTAGTTTTACAACGAATGACTGAAAGAGAGTGGGATGATTCAAATTAAATTGCTTCATGGTCTCTTTCTAAAAATAAAACCTATCCAGGAGGTTGGGCAAGTAAATTTATCTCCGTCTGCAATGGGTTCTGACAATTTCCCATATCGCGCCCCCCCCCCCCCCCCCCCCCCCCCCCGCCCCAGTTTAGGAAGGCTTAGCGCGACAGATTGCTATTATTTTTTAATACAGTTGTGATATTAATTGAATTACTTTTGTTCACCTAACTGTTGCATCGAAAGATGATCTGCAAGTGTGCCATTTATAATTTGTGAATATGAGCCAATAGGAAGAATGGAATAAAAGACAGATAAACTTCGTACATATCTAGTGTGACCAGTAAATATATTTCTGTCATAGATATTTTTCAGTAAATTATATTTTGTCAGTTTGTATTAATATATAAAGACTTGTATAGAAATATAACCGGTTTGCAAGCTTCGAATATTTATCCATTTGTTTATTAACAAACACTGTACATATACGGTATAGCATAATCTAACACTGATTTCCTCATTATGGCATTTCATAGAACTATTTTTCTTACTTTCCGTATAATAAACCGTATGAAATGCATGAAGGATTAATGGCATATGTGATGCAACGTACTGAAGTGGTCGGAAAGCTATTATCATTACGGTTGCTTTAATAGATCTTTCAGTTAATTACTAGAACGCTGATAAGGTATTCATAGAATATAATGTGATGGTGTTCATACCACAACTCATTTGTATGTACTTAAATGCAATGATTTCATACAAACGATTACAAATTCATGTGCATGTAAGGATGAAAGAATCGAGCTGGAATTATGGACTTATAAGGAATGCGAAACCTGAAAGTAATACGAGTGCTGAGCAACCAGATCTTAATTGATGCACATGAACCTAATAACATGGAGTCTAAACCATTATTGTTTGGTCGAAAGACAAGAACCGATATCCCGAAGTAGTTCAAGATGGGATGTATCATTTGGATATTCGGAACAGGATTCGGAAGGGACTTAACTTCACTACAGGTGGTGACTGTGTATCATTTTTGATTCAGTCATGTTTCAAATAAGGCAAGTTGAAAACAAAGTATTAATGTCATGTCTTCTAAATATTCGTAAATATATATTTGTCAATTCAGAATATAGGCCTTGTGGCGCAACGGATAACGCGTCTGACTACGGATCAGAAGATTCCAGGTTCGAATCCTGGCAAGGTCGATTACCTTTTCTTCTGAGAGGACAAAATACCAAGCACTAATAGTAATGACTGACCTCGATAGAAGGAAGAAAACATGAAGGATAATATGTTATTAGAATAGAATATCTGTCTCAAATATCACAATTCAGGCTCAGATAAGTTATAAACAGAACGTGATATGGAATATTAATCAAATCATTAAACATTTTCTATTACATCAGTAACTAACTTTCTTAGCAGTTATTTTTTTGCCCACTATCAATATGCTAAGAATGTAAAACTCCTTTTTGTGATAGTAAATATAACCTAAAAACTGCCTCTAATTCCGTTAAAACATTTTAAAATATGAATGTTTCACTTCATATTTCATTAACAATATTCCCTTCTCCCAGAAAACTAACTAGACCATCCACATCACATTCTTCTGCCAATACAGCTTTCAGTATATGTGGAGGAGATTCTTGAGTCTTCGGTCTGAGGTTTCTGCATACCTTCCTACTGAAAGTATGCAGAAACCTGCCAGTACCCACTCATAAGTTAATCTTGGGTCTCAGAATCCCAGCCTTGTTTCACCAAATACCTAAATCATCGCTTTTCTCTTGAAGACTTCTACTAGACTTCATGTTTATGAGTGGGCAACGGAAAAAAACATGCTATGCCTGAGCGGCAGCTGTCCTGGTCCTCTAATTAGCTCATTATTTCCCATGGACACTTAACATGTGTAGCCTCCGATACAGAATTTTCTACTTCTTTCAAGAATAAGGGATGGACGGTAATTCATAAATCTTTCTATATTATTTAAGTATCTATTAATTAATGGATGAAAAAGCCTTGATGAGAAGCCATGGAATTAATACCACAAAACGTATGCGACCTGCAATTTAAGATCATAGTGTTCATGAGCATCGAGACAGAGATGCTAGAACTTTCTAAGAGTCACTAAATTTTGGTGGGTGGACCAAATTGGCGTCTTTAGAGTTGAAGTTTGTGTACCCAGATTCGCGTTAGTTTATGCCTAGCCTGCCTCCACTTCGCGACAATATACTCATGGGTTCCTCCAAAGTTCACTGTGACTTGTTTTGAATCAAATCGCGTGGTGAGATACATCTTGACTGCATTAAGGATAGCATACAGCGATGTTGAGAAGATTAAGACTGATGAAGGAGAGCTGCCTACTACAGCCTTCTTTCTACTCACCTATACAAAGTCTACGCAATCTTTATAATTCAAACCATCATTGATTATTGTATATGAGACTTAGGACTTTGAGATGTCTTGTAGAATTCCCTCCTTGATCTTTGCTTTGGACCCCCCACCCCCCCCTTCCAATTCCAGCCAAATCCATTTCGATTGGATTGCTTCAAAGGAGGAAGTGGGAGGTTACAATACCAAAAAGTAGAATCTTCAAGAAGATTTAAAGCGAGATCTTTCACAGGATTCTTTATCCTGCCATAGGACTGGCTGTCCACAAAGGAACTAGAAAGAGCTCTATAAGTAGAACATTGTTTAATCCCATACAATCATGAACAAATTAAATGTTCTTAATTTCTAGCATACAGAGGGTGTGCAGGTGAAGACCTAAAAAAAATCCAATGCATATTGTGAGAACCATTGTGAAGGGTTCAACTGTTTTAGAGCCATGTTTCTTTTATGTATATTTCACACTCATACTTAGTGAAGTTTCCAAAATGTGTGATCTCATGGCAGGTGAGAAAGATACTGAGTACTTTTGTGGCCTTGAAATGTTTGATGTGAGGCACTCCCTCCTCTTCTCTTCCTCCCTCCTTCCTTTACCATATCTACCCCTTACTCCTTTTTTTCCCTCTTGCCTGACACACAGTGATACTAATCCGGCGACAACAAATTAGCCCAAAATGGAACGAGCCAAGGGAGATGCATCATCTCTAATAGGCCTTGGTGCACATGGGATCCATTTCTTGTCGGTGATATACTAGTCTGGGTATCTGTCTGATTCAGATCACTAGGCTATTAGTGTCTTATATCCCCATCCACCACTCCCTTTATGGTGTAACCTGAGAACATAAGATGGGACACGTATCTAATGGGATAAGTAGTAGACTTCCAAATGAGATTTTGCTCGTGTGACTAACATGAGTAATAAAAGAGGTCACCCATATAACTGCCAGTGGAAATTTATAGTATGGTAGTGTTGACTTCTTGTAATTTAATTAGCGTTGATACTAAATGCAATTCAGATGAGGATACTCATGGCGTAACCCCTGAAATGGCACAGAAATCAATAAAAGTGATTTCTCTAACTTCATAAAAATGTATCTTACTTTTGGTCGATATCAAGACAGCTGAAATCATTATGACGATTTTATTATATACAAAATACCCAAGACGTCAGCGAAGTCGACATGTTATTGTCAATTATACAACAGCATGGCATTGCACAAGATGTTGGAAACAGATTCCGTGAAAAGCACCATGAAATCATCTACCATGACTTGAGGAGAATGAGAACAGCTTAGCTACATAAGTTAGCATGCTTCTTGGTTACATACATAAGTGACAAATCAATAACGTGGAAAGGAGTCCTAATGAAAAGGCATACTTAAACAATTATGATTGGAAAAAAAAATCAAGTCTACAAGGAAGCACTGACCCATTTAATCCCTCAACTTCAGCAATGATTCATTAGTGAGTTCATTTCCATACCTAATACTATATACACTTGGGATTACTGTCAGACTACATATACAATTTCCAACAAATCCTTATCAAACTCAAGAATTCTATTTATTTCAGCGAGTTTTATGACGGCGTGCTTTACAGTGCGGACCTTACAAACACATGGAAAGATTTACGCATCGTGATAAAACCGTGTAATTCTGTAAATGTATCTGCTTTAATTATAATTCAAAATGTATTGTGCTCACCAGGGCTCGAACCTGGGACCTTCTGTGTGTTAGACAGATGTGATAACCACTACACCATGAGCACGTGCTCTAGATCTGATTGATTATACTTAAAAGTAACACACACGTACATGCACGCGCAATCACACACACACACACACACACACACACACACACACACACACACACACACACACACACACACACACACACACACGCACACACACACACACACACACACACGCACGCACACACGCACACACACACACACACACAAACGCACGCACACACAAACGCACGCACGCACGCACACACACACACACACACAAACGCACGCACACAAACGCGCACACACACACACACACACACACACACACACACACACACACACACACACACACAGAGGCATTATTAAAGTGAATACAGTAAAAAGAAAAGGAGATGATAAAAGCCACTGTGCTCGTACGTGAGGTTCGGATGTGGACTACCAGAGGCTAATTTTAGCGATCAGCTTCTACCAAGATGACCCGTTTCTTGTTGGTTGCGTGCTATCGGACAACCTTTAAATAGGAATCCTTTAAATAGGAATCGCTTTTTTCAAATTAATTCTTGGAAAGTTTAATTGGCATACAGCCTGGAGAATGTATCATTGTGAAAGACACTCTTAAAACAATTTTAATAAAATCATATTAATAATACTCGAGACCAGAAATTTGCCTAGAGCTTCTCCAGACTATGCTTAGCGGGAAAGTACGCTGATGACGTCACTTATGACGCTGAACACGAGACAGAGAAATGTGCCAACAGAATCCAAGTCTTGTAGTCATATTTAGGCGATCGTCTGGCCATTGACGTCATAAGTTACGTCATGCATGTGTATTTTTTCCGAGGGTCTTGCGTCCTCTGATCGCAAACGCTGGGTGCACGCTTCTGTTTGGGATTGTGACGTCACACTCGTGGGTGTATAAGGTTACCCACTGATCGCAAGACGGGGCTTCGTTACTGTAACTCATTATTGTTCATGTTGAAAGAATGGAATTGTTTCAGTAAGTAATGGAAAGAACTTTGCGGTTCGTTTTGTGACTCACCATTAACAAATGATTTGCGTGCAAACCTTTAAATATATACTATTTTGCAAATTCAGTATTTTCCTTAATATTTGAATATATGTAGGCCTTGTGGCGCAACGGATAACGCGTCTGACTACGGATCAGAAGATTCCAGGTTCGAATCCTGGCAAGGTCGCATTAGTTTTCATGTAATGATAGAAGAAAGTGATAACTCAGTTGCAAGGTAGAGAAAGACCTCTGATAACGATGGTGCCAAATGAAACAATGCCATAACATATATACCGTACTATTATTATTAGTAGTAGTAGTATTTTATTTTATTTTATTTTATTTTATTTTAATTTAATTGAATTGAATTTTTTTTATTTTATTTTATTTTATTTTTTTTATTTTTTTTTTTTTTTTTAACACGGTTGTTGCTGTTGTTGTTTTTTCCCAAGATATTGACTGGTTAAAATATCAAATGACTTGATGAAATTTTAGAATTGTGAAAACTTATGACCAGTTCTAATTTATTAAGCACAATTATTATATATCAACTAAATATCCATGGGACGCAAAAACATTTATAAGCAAAGAAAAGGGATATGTTTTCACGACAAAAGAGAAAATAAAAAATCTGAATATGTGCTTCTGTATGACTGCATTTTAAATAATATTATTCTCGATTCATGGCGATAAAATTCATATAACCTAAATACGGGTTATACCGTGATTAATATCTGATTGATACGGAAAAATCATTCCCATCTTTGCGACCTATCAGTTGAGTAACGCTGTTCTACCTGATGGAATAGCTCTTCATATAAATGACTTGACGCTAAATAGAAGTGGAACGGTTCCCCATATCGTTTCAGAATCAGGTAATATTTAGAGGGGGAAAACAACATTGTCAACCATTCTGTTAAAAACCAATAAACAATACATATAAAAAAACAAAATAACTGAACACAATTACTATATCCTAGGTTGTACGTTACAATCGCATGCAAGACGGACCCAAGTAAATGTTTCCGAGGACCTTAGGTATGTCAGAAACAATCCCCTTGCCAAGCTGTCTTTCAAATGTGAGAACTTGTACCCCAGCTTCCGTCAGCTGTTGATGGATGAAGATGCCATCGCGGATTTTGTAACGAAATTCCTTATGGCGGGCTTACTGTACAAAGAAAGAAAATATATATTAATAGCGAAGTATTTCGTATTGCACAAATTGTGCCTGTAGGATTATATGTTTCCATTTATTAATTTCTATGTCATCCTTCCACACAGAAAATTTACTTGTGTCAGACAGAGCAGCTTGAATTACCAAAAAAAATCTGGTTTACATCAAAATTGTGATATAGCAATTGCTCTAATGACTTATAGATACCCACACGGTCAGTTTAGCTTTATTTCCGACACCAGGAATTACTGTCCTACCATCAAAATTGGCAGGAATATATATATTTTTTTCAAAATAACTAAAATCTCCATAATTTCCTGACTTTTGGGTCTTGCACTGAAATAGGGTCTTGGCAGGAATAACATTACTACGACATTACGGAGAGTTATGCAAGTGTCAGATAATATGTCATTGTGACATCATTCACTTTGTAAATGATACAACAATGTTTTACGTATCTTATTTAATGCAGTAGATATAGATTGAATCGATCGAATGAGTCTGCTAAAATACCCAGACTGATACAAATGAACTAACCTATTGCCTCTCCAGAACTTGGCTAATTATTCTGAAAATTCATGTTTTAACTTCTTACAGAACGTCTGTCAGATGCACTTGGAAACCGTGTTCATGTAGCTCTTTGTATATGTCGGTCTGCTACATAGGGTAATATATTATAAAGGCTCTCAGTTTGAACAAGAAGGGGTTGTACCCTTATTTAAAAAGAGTGGAATGCGAAGATACACTGTGGTCTCTAGTGGCCCAGACTAATCCTTGAAGACTGACGAATTATACCTTTGACATGAATTAATAGCCTAACGGGATGAGCTCCATATCGGGAATATCTGGGTCATTGTTTTAAGGTTACCACGATTTTCCATTAAGTGAAAGGTGTAAAACTATCTCTAAAGCAATGAATTAGTAAATTGTAAACCGCAACAACAATAAATATCGTAGATTTTTCAGTGTTAAACGCACAA
>BOPN01000366.1:72500-75000 GCA_017312705.2 Penaeus japonicus
TGATTTGATTACGCTCGGCCAATAAGATGACGGGAATGTTTCACGCGGAAACTCGGAATTATCGTCTGACTAGAAAGATGCCAATTCGCTCAAAAATTGACAATTTTTCAGAAAATTGACAGAAAAGTGCTAGTGTGGCAGCGCCTTAACAAGTGAATACCGTTGCTTAATGCCCCACTATAAACAAGAATACCAGAATGCTTCTAATCCAAAAACCAAACCCAATCGTAACTTCATACATCATAGATTTCAAAGTTAAAAATACTCTTATATTCAGATATTTCCGTTTTCCACAAATAAAAGCTTTTAGATTAGCATGCAGGTGTTTAATATAGATGTGGGCATGGTTGACTGAAAGATTCTCCCGAAACCCTTTGAGAGAGATTAAAATAAAGATAAGTTGTCCCTGACAGTGCGTTTGTGTTTCCGTTTAACCTATCAAACGGCGGTGAGATTTGGGAATTTACATCGCTATATACTGCGAATTGGTAAAACAAATATGTCTTACCGCATAGAGTGATGTCAGTAATGAAACAATCATCCCGTATGAACGTGCGATACCAAAAGTAATTGCATGAAGAGCACATAAACCTGCACCCTTCGATGTAAAAAAGGAAAGTTACAGACGCATACTTTTGTAAGCGTCAGTGACGCCCCCGGCGGAAAGCGAAAAATCCAAGCGTGAGAAACAGGTACAAGATAAACAATAAGTAATTTGTGTTATTCGGATAGTGAAATTAATTAATACGCTTCGATTGCGCGCTAAATTATACTAGCTCATAATTTACTTTTCATAAAGATTAAGGGTGTGCACTCCCTACCCCAAATATACGGGTGAGATCGCCCCCCCCCAGTTCAGGTCGTAGAGAAGAGAAGAGATTGAGAAGAGGTCACCCTTGACCTCCCCTAATGCCGCTACGTCCAGACTGAGGCTCTTCGACAACGCTTCGCCGTTCGCCTTGTGGAGGGCAGCGGTGAGTGAAGGAACCCGTTGTGATGCTCGACTCATTTGACGAGGAAAATGGCACAAATCATAGCAGCAGTTTAGCCTTCGATGCCACTGACTAAAATGACGCGCTCGGTTTTCTAAGTGTCTTCACAGTGTCACAGGTCTTTCTGAATTTTTGGGATCAACGTAGCCGAATTTATTTGTTTTGAATAGACCCGAGATTAAAATTTCTTCTTCCAGGCCCAATCGAAACCACGAAACATCTTTCTAGCATAACTTTCAACTTTCAAGAATATTTAGACGTGATATAACAATTTGCCAAGTCACTCACTATAAAATTGTTTCCCTTCCCTTTTTCTATTTCTATTTATTTTCACTGTAATGTGTGTGCTGCACTGCCAGAGGGAAGGATCCGATTTTAATATATACACTGTGGTGCCTAGTGCACATCACTAACGTAGTCACAATTCCATACCTTATTCAATAGTTGTTTTTTCATCTATGGCTCTGAACTCTTGTCAAGTCGCACCCGTCGCACACAATGGCTACTATGAAAATGAATTATATTTTCATGCCGAATTTCCATACTTCTAGAAAAAAAGCCAAATTTTTCAAAACCAATTAATTGGCTGCACATATGTACAAACGCGAGTGTCAACGGTTGCACGCGGCGGATAAAGTAGGTCTACTTTTTTTTTTTTTTTTTACGAATGTTCATATGGATTCCGGTAAATTTGGACAAAGGCGCAACCAACCTTCTGGGTATGAGACATTTTTCGAGTACTTTTCGTTATATTTAGAAGTTATGCTATTCATATTGACCGGAAATCTTTCGATTTTTTCGGTATTAATACCTAACTAATCCTAGTCTAGTTTTTAGGTTAGCCCTAGCCAAGTGGGGGTTTGCCTCCCACCCTCGCCTTTTTAAGCCACAGTTTTCGCCATATTCGTACGCAACAATGGACCTAACCTCACCTACTCTTGTATTTTTGCCCTAGCCATGCCCCCTACTTTCAAGCCACTACGTGCCTGGTTTTTAATACGGATGTGAGCATTTACCTTAATTGGAGGTGTGTGAGGGGCCGGGTCGTGGGTCATACCGTAAGAGTCTAAGTGTTTAACTGTCATTTTCATAAAATAACTTAATAAATCCCCGTCGTGTATATACAACCTGTGCACTCGGTAGCCATCGCGATACTGACTTTGAAATTCGAACGAGGACCCATACTCAACACTCAATTGTCTGTGATTGGCCGATAAATTTGTCGGTTAGATCAATTGCTTCCCTATTGGTGCTATTTTTGTCACGTGACGTTATTGCCCATTAGCGATGTTTTTTTTTGTTTGCATTTCCGCGGCGAGGTCGGCGCATGCGCAGAGGTAATATTTTTCAGTCACTGGTTCGTCAGTGCAGTGGAAACATCTCTCTTCACTCATATCTATATTATTTTCAAAATAATATATCTCGCTTATTTTACGTTCCCGGTAGAAAAGAGTTCTCTGATGTTACGTATTGCTGTAAGGTTTGTTTTTCGCTACGTCTGATTGCGT
>BOPN01000366.1:85000-92500 GCA_017312705.2 Penaeus japonicus
TCTGAATGTCGACAATACAATGGTGTCGCAGCTGAATGCTAACAAATGAAGTCAACAATTCTCTTAACAGATGCTGGGTTTTCTTTCAGGGACCAGAAACAGATATTGGTATTTTTATATCAATTTTTACCTAGAGGGAAAATCAAAATGGCGTCATGGTTCTGCACATGAACAAAATATCTGAACCACTATACATCAACTTGCTCTGGTAAGGGAAAATATTGAAATAAAATTGCAGTACAAATATTAATATTTATGTCAACGCAATGAAAACGGCGTAATGAACCTTGACAGCAAATTATATTTCTTATTTCAATATCTCCAACCATTTTTTACCAGCTAATCTCAATGATTACCTGTTGGGTGGCTTCTAGATCATCAAAATTTATCTTAGCAGACCATTGAATCATTAAATCAAAGTGAAAAGACATGCGTGCCAATCTCCTGATTTACTTTCTCTTATTTCTTGCCGCAAATGTTTTCCATGCCAGACTTCTTGTAGCGATTGTCATAAACCAAGAAATTGCAGCATAGGCCTGAATATCCATATGAAATTTCTTCAATATCTTCAGTGTCATGACTTTTTGCGGTTCGTATTCTCCTGCTTTTTTGTATCTTTTCAGTCTGTTGATCTACACCTCTAAGGAATCCACTGTTGTTTTTATATCTGCTTTATACCAATCAATATCTCGAGTGAAAACTTCTCTCGGTTGCTTATTTCCTCATCTTAGGAGTTTTTCTATCTTGCCTTCTCAGTTTTGATTGAGCAATAATATTCTATCTTTGTCTTCTTAATTTTCTCTCTCTTTTAAGTCTGTTGATCTACACTTCTAAGGAATCCACTGTTGTTTTTATATCTGCTTTATACCAATCAATATCTCGAATGAAAACTTCTCTCGGTTGTTTATTGCCTCATCTTAGGAGTTTTTCTATCTTGCCTTCTCAGTTTTGATTGAGCAATAATATTCTATCTTTGTCTCCTTCATTTTCTATCCAATATAACATACTATTTTGCATCTTCAACGCTACAGTAGACTATCGTCAAAGACAAGTCAGGCGTTCGAAGCAAGATTGTCTAAAGTCCGAATTGGTCGGACGCCAGCGGGAACGACAGCACTGGCGGAAGAGTCTTAAAAGTCCGGCCCTAATGGGACGCGGAGACGGAGGATCATGAAAAGATTTTGTGCTCACCAGGGCTCGAACCTGGGACCTTCTGTGTGTTAGACAGATGTGATAACCACTACACCATGAGCACTTACATAAGACTGATTTTCATTTCCCGAAATTTCCAATTGAACATTTAACGGTCAACCTAGTTAATGGTGGTCACAACCTTTTCCCGGGAACACATTCGCACACGTAGGATTACATTACTTTTATTTTTGTCATGAATATAAATGTTTCCACTATCCATTACATCAACAGAGAAAGAATACAGGATGCTTTACTACTTTTCAAATGTACTTATGTGGCTAAGTATGTATAATTTCATTTATACATATCCATGTGTATGTGAGTCCCCGCGCTCGAGGAAAAAATGTGTACATATATATATATATGTATATATATATATATATATATATATATATATATATATATATATATATATATGTCATGTATACAGGTATATGTATATGCATATTTGTATATATATATATATATATATATATATATATATATATATATATATATATATATATATGTTTTCTGATATTTGTTATTTTCCATTTTACCCATTCACTTTGCCTTGCGATTCTAAAAGTAAAATAAGTATTGTTTCCTAGTTACTAAGGCTTTCAGGAAGGTGATAAGGGAGAGAATGAAAACAAATTTTAATGTATATGAAAGTGAATACTCAAAATGTGATTGCTTTGTATATATTCCTCTCATGAAACAAATGTTGTTTTTTCCTTTTGTTTAGCTTTTACAAAGACAAAAATATTAATTTTGCTTTTGATAAAGACTTGGTACATGCAAATTGAAAAAGAATGTCCCCAGAGAACGGTACATAAAGAAGCTCACATTTTAAAAAATTGTATATAGGGGGACCTTCATTTTTTCGATTCCGGTCTGTATATCAAATAAAGCCCTAAGTCTTATTTATGTTCTCTCCCTGATTTTACTGAATATTTTCATTTTCACTAGTAGTACGGTACATCTCCACATCGACCTATTAGGGGTATGCTAATGAGGAGAAAGTAGACATATGCCATGACTTTATCTACGTTGCTTAATGCTGGGGGATGTGACCCCGTGGGAGAGGCTACCCCCCCCCCTCCCAGCCCACACTCTGGGAAACAGATCCCAATTGGATGGAGCATAGGATATACACAAATGAAAACGCACGGTCCATGTTGAACCTTAAAGCGCCTTCCATCACTTCCTGCGCGTCTCGGAGTCGCTATATCTAGCGGGACGCGCTCCTTCAATCAGCTGCATCGAGCAACTTCCATCACTCCTCATAGTTCTGTGAAAACCCGTTAGTGTTCCTCGCTCTATCCTGTCGTATAACTGCTGAGGACATTTGTTTTCCAAGTAGGGGGAAGCAGTCGCCATTATCATCTGCTGAAAGCCTTAGGCTGCCCGCACACGAGCAACTTTTTATTGTGAGTTGTCACAACCAAAAATTTTTCAAATATAGAACACACACATCACTATGGTAGCCCGCACATGGACAACTTTTCCTGAGGCGACAACAAAAAATTGAGAGGGCGTTGCGCTCGGGTCAATTTCACGGACAACACAACTATTGTTGGCAACTGTAGCCGGCGATAGAAAACGTTATTTTAAATGTGAGCCCGCACACGAGCAACTTTCCGTTGTCGCCACCACCCAGCCTGCTGCTGCCTTGCCCCTTCAGATTTCAGTGGTATGAGGAAGTGGGAGCTATCATGTCTGTAATAAAAGATGTATTTGACTGCGAAACACTCATAACAGAGGTAGAGAAGAGACCACCTCTTTATGATTTCCAGTTGAAGGAATACAGCGATAAGAATATAAAAGAGAAGTTGTGGCGTGAGGTGTGTGAGGCTGTGGTGAGCGATTGGAATATTCTCTCCCCTGAGGATAAAAAAGAAAAAGGTAAGAAACATATTGTATTTGAAAGGAAAATATCTATCATGTGGTTCACTTTTATAGCGGTGACCTTTTATATTTTGTTATACTGCCATGAAACTGCTCCTTGGGGACTAGTAAAGTATGATGCAAAGTGATCTCGTACTGTTTTTCCTCTCATGTTACATCTGGTGCCAACACGATCAATGTCATTCATTGGACATTCATACAATGTTTCTTCAAAGTTGACACCCTCATGTTTTTTTACGTAGTTGTGTAAAATGCAGCATGCCTTAACTATGACATCACAAAACTCAGGTTTAACATCCAGAGGTCTATGGAAAATTCTCCATGTGTTTGCCATGATACCAAACGTGCATTCAACTGAACGCCTTGCTCGTGACAAACGATAGTTGAAAACACGTTGTTGACCAGTCGAATTTTTTTGTTTGGATATGGCCGTAGAACATTCTCAGTCAAAGCAAATGCCTCATCACTGACAATAACGTATGGCATGCAAATTCTACTGTTGTCATTTGGTAGTGGGCATGGGTTTGGAAGCTTAAGTTCCCAGAAGTCTAATTTTCTACAGAAATCAGATTTTTTAAACACATTTGAATCACTGGATTTTCCAGCAGCTCCAACATCAATAGCTGTAAATGAACACCCACTGTCAACTAACGCCATGAGTACAATTGAGAAAAACTGCTTGTAATTATAGAAACTAGAACCATAATTATCTGGATTCTTGATGCGGACGTGTTTCCCATCAAGAGCACCAATGCAGTTTGGGAATTGTGTGTTAGCATAGAAATCCTTTGCGACTTGGAGCCAGTCACTTCCACTTTTCTCAGGCATGTAGATGTTCTGCAGGCTTTTCCAGAGTGCTTCACATGTTTCGTAGACAATTTGACGAATTGTTGATTTCTCGTGGTACTCAAAGTGAAGCGAAACGAAACTGTTCCCCGTTGCTAGGTATCTGCAAAAAAAAATTATTAATTTCATTAATTTCAGGAAACCAGCTACAGCGAAGATGGAAAAATCTCCGTGAATGCTTCAGGAGGGCGTTAAAGGATCAAAAAGGCAGGTCAGGAGATGGTGCCGCCAAGAAAAGGAAGTATGTTTACTTTGATCAGCTCCTATTCCTTATAACTTTCAACGAGCGAAAACCACAGGTAACTACTCAGCACCGGAGGGTAATGATATGGAGGAAGAACGTGAACAAGGCGACACACCAAGTAATTCTGCAAACGTGAATAACGCACAAAGACCACATAAACCAAGAAAAATCCAAGGAGCTTCCAACAACAGATATGAAGAAGAACTACTTGAAATATTAAGAGGAAAGACTAAAGAAAATTGTGATGAGGATACAGCCTTTGTAATGTCACTAATTCCGAAGTTTAAAAAGTTCAATGATGAGCAAAGATTTGAAGCACAGACAGAAATAATGAAAGTGATGAGAAGAGTACAGATGATGACGACACAGATTCCATCTACTGCTTATCATGGCAATACGCCCTCTACAAGCACTTGTCAACCGTACGTTGCTGTACCAGGTATGTCTCTGAACACCCAAAGATATCTGCCTACAAGTGGTATGCATCACATGCATCAGCACCAGATACGTGAAGGTCACCACTCAACTCAAGAATTTGTACATATTCCTGGATACCTTCACAACCAACCTTATCAACCTCAGCTACATCATTCACAAGAAAATCGCGAATTTCAACAGTCGGCATCAAATATCACCACCACAGCTTCGTCACCAGCATCAGAATATTCTTTGAACTCAGGTGACACCGACCTATTAGAACTGTCATAATAAGACCATTATAACTTTCACACATGATTAGTGCTCAGTGTGTAATAGATTAAATATTATGTATTTTCTCGTTCATGTATTCCAATTTATTCTGGTGTTCACTGATAACTAATATCATTAGTTTATCTAAATATAAAAAGAATTAAAAGTTTTTTTTCAGATTTCTATTGTTGAATCTTTCATTGATTTTGTTGAAGTTGAGTGTTTTTTTTTTATTATGCTCAATATATAAGGAAATACATTTTCTTTTATTCACAAAGTATTGGTTACATCTGAAAGCAATTCAATCACATCTACAGCGATGTGTAGTGTAGAAATAGTGATGTATTTTTCTTTTCTGAAAATGAACATATTTTCTTCATTTCCCTGTAGTGCTATTTCAAGAAGAATCATTAATTATGTCAATAAATTACATGTAATACGAATAAACATTTTCCTTATTTATCCTTACCTTAATGTTACAGCCAGCCTTTCCTCTACTGGCACACACTTCCTCATGTTGGTGTCCTGGTGTGCTATAAGGGGCCCAGTTAATGTGATTAGATGACCAAAGCTTTCCTGTGACATCCTAAAGTAATTAAAAAATTTATCAGGGTGCCCTTTTAGGTCCTCAAACAATGTGTGGAATGCTCCACGTAGTAATCGCTGACTGACTATGGGGTGTACCCAGTGATTTCTTGGCTTCTTTTTTCGTCTCCTCCTGAGCAGGAGTGCACAGGTTACTGCTACCTCCACGGCATCCATGATGAGACTAAACAATAGTTGTCGCCATCGCGTGGCTCGTGTGCGGATGTACCTTGCCGACAACTTTTCGTTGCGACAATTTTTTAATTGCGACAATTTTTTGTTGTGACAACTCACAATAAAAAGTTGCTCGTGTGCGGGCAGCCTTAGTAACTAGGAAACAATACTAGAATCGCAACGCAAAGTGAATAGGTAAAATGGAAAAGAACGAATATCAGAAAATAAATATATATATATGAATATATATATATATATATATATATATATATATATATATATATATACATATATACATATATATGTATACACACACACACACACACATATATATATATATAACATATATAAGTAAATACATATATATAACATATATATATGTATATATATATATATATGTATATACATATGTATATATATATACATTATATGTATTCACTTTTTTTTTTATCTCGAGCGCGGGGGCTCACACATGGATATGTATAAATGAACATATACATACTTAGCCACATAAGTATATTTAAAAAGTAGTAAAGCATCCTGTATTCTTTCTCTGTAGATGTAATGGATAGTGGAAACATTTATATTCATGACAAAAGTAAAAGTAATGTAATCCTACGTGTGCGAATGTGTTCCCGGGAAAAGGTTGTGACAACATTCCTTCAGTTGGAAGCTGTTAAATGTTCACTTGGAAATTTCGAGAAATGAACGCAGTCTTATGTAAGTGCTCATGGTGTAGTGGTTATCACATCTGTCTAACACACAGAAGGTCCCAGGTTCGAGCCCTGGTGAGCACAAAATCTTTTCATGATCCTCCGTCTCCGCGTCCCATTAGGGCCGGACGTTTAAGACTCTTCCGCCAGTGCTGTCGTTCCCGCTGGCGTCCGACCGTCCGGACTTTAGACAATCTTGCTTCGAACGCCTGACTTGTCTTTGACGATAGTCTACTGTAGCGTTGAAGATGCAAAATAGTATGTCATATTGGATAGAAAATGAAGGAGACAAAGGTAGAATATTATTGCTCAATCAAAACTGACAAGGCAAGATAGAAGAAACTCTAAGATGAGGAAATAAACAACCGAGAGAAGTTTTCACTCGAGATATTGATTGGTATAAAGCAGATATAAAAACAACAGTGGATTCCTTAGAGGTATAGATCAACAGACTGAAAGATAAAGACAGGAGTATACGAACCTGAAAGTCATGACACTGAACATTAAAGAAATTTCATATAGATATTCAGGCCTATGCTGCAATTTCTTGGTATATGACAATGCTGAAAAAGGATACTTTATTGAAGAAATATCTGAATCCAGTGGGACCCCGCGCATGAGGTGTAGAAAATGAGCATGAAGTGGAAAAAATGCAATACTAGGAGCAGTTCAAGATAAACTTCATATGATACAGTTAACAGGAATTCCTCTGAGGCACATTCCACCTAGCACAACAATGCATCTGCTCCACATGAAATCTGGCATGGAAAACGACAAGAAATTGAAGAAAGTAATCCGGGAGAGATGGCTTTTATGGCTTTTCACTTTGATTTAATGATTCAATGGTCTGCTAAGATACATTTTGATGATCTAGAAGCCACCCAACAGGTAATTATTGAGATTATCTAGTAAAAAAATGTTTAGAGATATTGAAACGCAGTAATTTATCAAAGGTTCATTACGCCGTTTTCATTGCGTTGACATAAATAATATTTGTACTGCAACTTCGTTTCAATATTTTCCTTCACCTAGAGCAGTTGATTGTAAAGTGGTTCAGATATTTTGTTCATGTTCAAGGAACTTTCATGACGCCATTTTGATTTTCCCTCTAGGTAAAAATTAATATAAAAACACCATTATGTGTCTGTGATCCATGAAAGAAAA
>BOPN01000366.1:97500-110000 GCA_017312705.2 Penaeus japonicus
AAACGAGCGTGACAAGATTATTTTTAATGAGTTGTAATTCTACATGACAGATTTTTTCCCACGGTGTATGTTGGCAAATCTCGTCCATACATTTTAAATAGTTAACTTTTTCGTTTATTGGTCAATATTTCAAAGTATCATTTAAGTCTTATACTTTATGTTGTGTTCATCAGGATCGAGACCACGTGGCACGATGCGGGGTCGCATCAGGTGAAGGGTCCTCATATAAAATTAACTTTACGCTATCGTCGCTGCGCATCGAGCTATTTTTCGCTCTGTGTGAGCGATTTTGCCATGTGCATGCATCTCTCGACATATACAGCGCCGGCGTCATTGCCGGAAATTCAAACTGGCTACTCTGGTGAAATATGGCATGGATCTAAATCTGTCTAATGTATGTAATATCTTATATTCTATTTATTCTGTTATTTATGACAACATCACAAATGAAAAAAAACATTTAGCCTCGTGTGTGGCCTATGGAAAGTACAAGCGTTTAAAGTGTCTATAAAATTTTTCGTTCAAGAGGAAATCTCCACAAGTAAACAAGAGCAAAACGCTCACTAGAAATTTGCTCAAACAAACAAACAAACAAAAAAGCTCACTAGGAAAGAAATCTCGAAGCAAAACAAAAGAAAATATCATTAAAACGATCAAAACAAACGAACAAAAAGATGACAAAATGCGCTAAATCTGTGGGAAGTGTACAGCGTTTGGTTAACGAAAAATTCTAGAGTCTAAGCTATAGCATTGAGTATAAAATACCTATAAATACCAAATATTTCAAAACATGTAACATGTATGCATATAAATGGCGTGTGTTACACACACACACACGCATATATATATATATATAAGTATATATATAATATATATATATATATATATATATATACATATATATATATATATATATATATGTATATATATATATATATATATATATATATATATATATACATATATGTATGTATGTATACACTCACGCATATATTCGCATATCTTTAAATATTCACAAACGCGTATATAATGTGACTACTTTACGAATATTCTGATCCAACTTTATTTACAAAGTTTATAGACATTTAATTAAATAACGGAATTAAAATCAAGAACTGAGCGATTATTCTCGGTCAGCGTTGCCAACTCAGCAGCTGTGCCAAGGTATTAGGAAAAAAAGACACTGCCTATTACTTTGAAAATGATACTTGGCTATATACATATTTCAAGCGATTTCGAGTTTGTTTATTGTGAACAATGGATATAATACCAGCTAAATCAACTTTTCATAGCTTATATCGTCTGGTACCTTTTTACGTATAATATTAACAAGATTCATAATACGGCTCTCAGAAAAGAAAAAGAGGACGTACTTCCGATTACCCTTGCCTAAAGTAACTAATAGTGCCATTGAGAAAGGTCAAGATGCTGCTGGTTATTGAAAAATATAAAAGATATACAAATGCAGCTAATACATTTATAGAACTTTCGATTAGTAATAGATGAAAACAAAAGATAATGTAACTCGATGTCTAGGAATCTGCTTGGTTTCGTATTTGAATTGTGGCAAGAGAGAGAGTTTGATAATTCAAAGTGTGATGTTTTCCTCATTAGTTTGATTTAGAAATTGCATGATTACATATTAAAGTATGTGCTCATGGTGTAGTGGTTATCACATCTGTCTAACACACAGAAGGTCCCAGGTTCGATCCCTGGTGAGCACAGAGCGTTTTCTTAATAAATAAACCTAAGCTTTGTAGATATTTGGTTATATATATGCTTATTTATGTATATACATACACGTGGATGAATGCGTGTGAGTGAATGAACACACACACAGCTTCCGACGTTGAAGGGTGGTAAGGCGGTGGGTTTGCAACATCCCAGTTGAAGTGCTGAAAGTCTGGTTGTGATACCATGGTTTGTAGAAAACATATCATTCTGGCTGTCATCAGATAATCTAGCCCTGTACCCTTGGTCATGCAGGGCATAATTAGCGTCGAGAATATGGTTGTGAGCTACTAGCAGCTTACATCGATCTCAAGAAGATATTTGACACAGTGCATTGTGAATCACTTAAGGAGATCCTGACACTAAGAGGAATTCTGACAAATGTTACTGGGTTAAGGGTAAGCTTGTATACTGGTACTGAATGTGTTGTAAAATGTGGAGAGTGCAAGTCTAGCTGCCCTGTGAATTTAGGAGTGAGGTAAACCTGTTTTGGGAATAATACTTTTCAACACTTGCATGGCCTAAATACTTGGTAGAGCTATCATAGAAGGTCAATGCAGAACAACAATTGGTAATGCCTAGGTCACTGACCTTGATCTGCTAATGATGTTGCTATTTTACCTGAGTCTTGGAGACCTTAGGGGTAATTCTTGTTGCAGTTAGCAGTGAGATGACTCCCTTGGGTCTTGATGCCTCTTGGTCCAAGTCCAAGACCCACGACCTAGGAGAATCGGCTCATTTGGTACGTGGATCAATGTGATGTCATAGTAGTGTAGTTCATGACTGATACATGTAGTTCATGTGTCAGACCAGGAAGTCAACAGATTAGTCTAGCAAAAGGAGTCATGAACTCTCTCAGCTAGAGTGTCAGGAGATGCCCCTATCTGTGCACTATGAGACTTGTTACTTGCACAATCTGGGACCGTCAACTGAGGCTATATGGAGACACTTGGCTCATCTCCTGATGGAAGGACGACCAAGAACGTGAATTGGGCAGATCGATCAAGTCAGGTCAAGATGGGCCTTTCTTCTGCCTGGTGGATCGCCCTCCTTTGCATTAGCCCTTCTGGTTAATCTAATTGGTATCTCTGTATGTGTGTCATGGAATAACTAGGAACAGATGTGCGTGAGGTTATGGGAAGTAGCAATATGGTGAATGTGAAAATAAAAGGTGTCGGATATTTGTATGGCTCTCATAGTGTAGTGGTTATCACGTCTGCTTTACACGCAGAAGGTCCCAGGTTCGATCCCTGGTGGGAGCATAGTTTTGAACGTTAGAATAAATGTATGGGCAAGTATGAAACATAAGAATAAGGGATATATGAGGCTGACATCGCAAAAATGAAAGTTATAAAAAAGTAAATCTTTAGGGATGTTATAAACTGACATATCAAACATAACAATAGCCTTTTAGAGAGGGATATGAAAATAGAGAAAGGGGGAGAAAAAGAGAGAGAGAAAAAAATCCGTTTGTCATGTCACACCTAAGACCTGACTTCCTTGAACATAAAAATAAACGAAGAAAGCTGGTTATGAAAAGCAGATTCGAAATGGCATCTGGTTATTTAAGATTACTCTGAAATGTTTTTTTTAAATCCACTTTTCCTTTATAAGTCAAGTTTTCTTCCGATTTCAGCATTTACATATTCTTTAAGTCTCGATGGCTGCTCTGAATGTCGACAATACAATGGTGTCGCAGCTGAATGCTAACAAATGAAGTCAACAATTCTCTTAACAGATGCAAGGTTTTCTTTCATGGATCACAGACACATAATGGTGTTTTTATATTAATTTTTACCTAGAGGGAAAATCAAAATGGCGTCATGGTTCTGAACATGAACAAAATATCTGAACCACTTTACACCAACTTGCTCTAGGTGAAGGAAAATATTGAAACGAAGTTGCAGTACAAATATTATTTATGTCAACGCAATGAAAACGGCGTAATGAACCTTGAAAGCAAATTATATTTCATATTTCAATATCTCTAAACATTTTTTTACTAGATAATCTCAATAATTACCTGTTGGGTGGCTTCTAGATCATCAAAATGTATCTTAGCAGACCATTGAATCATTAAATCAAAGTGAAAAGCCATGCGTGCCAATCTCCTGATTTACTTTCTCTAATTTCTTGTCGTTTTCCATGCCAGATTTCATGTAGCGATGCATTGTTGTGCTAGGTGGAATGTGCCTCAGAGGAATTCCTGTTAACTGTATCATATGAAGTTTATCTTGAACTGCTCCTAGTATTGCATTTTTTCCACTTCATGCTCATTTTCTACACCTCATGCGCGGGGTCCCACTGGATTCAGATATTTCTTCAATAAAGTATCCTTTTTCAGCATTGTCATATACCAAGAAATTGCAGCATAGGCCTGAATATCTATATGAAATTTCTTTAATGTTCAGTGTCATGACTTTTTGCGGTTCGTATACTCCTGCTTTTTTGTATCTTTTCAGTCTGTTGATCTATACCTCTAAGGAATCCACTGTTGTTTTTATATCTGCTTTATACCAATCAATATCTCGAGTGAAAACTTCTCTCGGTTGTTTATTTCCTCATCTTAGGAGTTTTTCTATCTTGCCTTCTCAGTTTTGATTGAGCAATAATATTCTATCTTTGTCTCCTTCATTTTCTATCCAATATGACATACTATTTTGCATCTTCAACGCTACAGTAGACTATCGTCAAAGACAAGTCAGGCGTTCGAAGCAAGATTGTCTAAAGTCCGAATTGGTCGGACGCCAGCGGGAACGACAGCACTGGCGGAAGAGTCTTAAAAGTCCGGCCCTAATGGGACGCGGAGACGGAGGATCATGAAAAGATTTTGTGCTCACCAGGGCTCGAACCTGGGACCTTCTGTGTGTTAGACAGATGTGATAACCACTACACCATGAGCACTTACATCAGACTACTTTTCATTTCCCGAAATTTCCAAGTGAACATTTAACGGTCAACCTAGTTAATGGTGTTGTCACAACCTTTTCCCGGGAACACATTCGCACACGTAGGATTACTTTACTTTTACTTTTGTCATGAATATAAATGTTTCCACTATCCATTACATCTACAGAGAAAGAATACAGGATGCTTTACTACTTTTCAAATATACTTATGTGGCTAAGTATGTATATGTTCATTTATACATATCCATGTGTGAGCCCCCGCGCTCGAGATAAAAAAAAAAGTGAATACATATAATGTATATATATATACATATGTATATACATATATATATATATATACATATATATATGTTATATATATGTATTTACTTATATATGTTATATATATATATATGTGTGTGTGTGTGTGTGTATACATATATATGTATATATGTATATATATATATATATATATATATATATATATATATTCATATATATATATTTATTTTCTGAGAAGTTTTCACTCGAGATATTGACTGGTATAAAGCAGATATAAAAACAACGGTGGATTCCTTAGAAGTGTAGATCAACAGTCTGAAAAGAACCGCAAAAAGTCATGACACTGAACATTGAAGAAATTTCATATAGATATTCAGGCCTATGCTGCAATTTCTTGGTATATGACAATGCTGAAGAAGGATACTTTATTGAAGAAATATCTGAATCCAGTCAGAACCCACGCATGAGGTGTAGAAAATGAGCATGAAGTGGAAAAAAAATGCAATACTAGGAGCAGTTCAAGATAAACTTCATATGGTACAATTAACAGGAATTCCTCTGAGGCACATTCCACCTGGCACAACAATGCATCGCTACATGAAATCTGGAATGGAAAACATTTGCGACAGGAAATTAGAGAAAGTAAATCAGGAGATTGGCACGCATGTCTTTTCACTTTAATTTAATGATTCAATGGTCTGCTAAGATAAATTTTGATGATCTAGAAGCCACCCAACAGGTAATTATTGAGATTATCTAGTAAAAAAAAATGTTTAGAGATATTGAAATATGAAATATGATTTGCTTTCAAGGTTCATTACGCCGTTTTCATTGCGTTGACATAAATAATATTTGTACTGCAACTTCGTTTCAATATTTTCCTTCACCTAGAGCAAGTTGGTGTAAAGTGGTTCAGATATTTTGTTCATGTTCAGAACCATGACGCCATTTTGATTTTCCCTCTAGGTAAAAATTAATATAAAAACACCATTATGTGTCTGTGATCCCTGAAAGAAAACCTTGCATCTGTTAAGAGAATTGTTGACTTCATTTGTTAGCATTCAGCTGCGACACCATTGTATTGTCGACATTCAGAGCAGCCATCGAGACTTAAAGAATATGTAAATGCTGAAATCGGAAGAAAACTTGACTTATCATAAAGGAAGAGTGGATTTTAAAAAACATTTCAGAGTAATCTTAAATAACCAGATGCCATTTCGAATCTGCTTTTCATAACCAGCTTTCTTCGTTTATTTTTATGTTCAAGGAAGTCAGGTCTTAGGTGTGGTATGGCAAACGGATTTTCTTCTCTCTCTCTTTTTCTCCCCCTTTCTCTCTTTTTATATCCCTCTCTAAAAGGCTATTGTTATGTTTGATATGTCAGTATATAACATCCCTAAAGATTTACTTTTATATAACTTTCATTTTTGCGACGTCAGCCTCATATATACCTTATTCTTATGTTTCATACTTGCCCATACATTTATTCTAACGTTCAAAACTATGCTCCCACCAGGGATCGAACCTGGGACCTTCTGCGTGTAAAGCAGACGTGATAACCACTACACTATGAGAGCCACTCAAATATCAGACACGTTTTATTTTCACATTCACCATATTGCCACTTCCCATAACCTCACGCACATCTGTTCCTAGTTATTCCATTGACACACATACAGAGATACCAATTAGATTAACCAGAAGGGCTAATGCAAAGGAGGGCGATCCACCAGGCAGAAGAAAGGCCCATCTTGACCTGATTTGATCGATCTGCCCAATTCACGTTCTTGGTCGTCCTTCCATCAGGAGATGAGCCAAGTGTCTCCATATAGCCTCAGTTGACGGTCCCAGATTGTGCAAGTAACAAGTCTCATAGTGCACAGATAGGGGCATCTCCTGACACTCGAACTGAGAGAGTTCATGACTCCTTTTGCTAGACTAATCTGTTGACTTCCTGGTCTGACACATGAACTACATGTATCAGTCATGAACTACACTACTATGACACCACATTGATCCACGTACCAAATGAGCCGATTCTCCTAGGTCGTGGGTCTTGGACTTGGACCAAGAGGCATCTAGACCCAAGGGAGTCATCTCACTGCTAACTGCAACAAGAATTACCCCCAAGGTCTCCAAGACTCAGGTAAAATAGCAACATCATTAGCAGATCAAGGTCAGTGACCTAGGTATTACCAATTGTTGTTCTGCATTGGCCTTCTATGATAGCTCTACCAAGTATTTAGGCCATGCAAGTGTTGAAAAGTATTATTCCCAAAACAGGTTTACCTCACTCCTAAATTCACAGGGCAGCTAGACATGCACTCTCCACATTTTACAACACATTCAGTACCAGTATACAAGCTTACCTTTAACCCAGTAACATTTGTCAGAATTCCTCTTAGTGTCAGGATCTCCTTAAGTAATTCACAATGCACTGTGTCAAATATCTTCTTGAGATCGATGTAAGCTGCTAGTAGCTCACAACCATATTCTCGACGCTAAATATGCCCTGCATGACCAAGGGTACAGGGCTAGATTATCTGATGACAGCCAGAATGATATGTTTTCTACAAACCATGGTATCACAACCAGACTTTCAGCACTTCAACTGGGATGTTGCAAACCCACCGCCTTACCACCCTTCAACGTCGGAAGCTGTGTGTGTGTCTTCATTCACTCACACGCATTCATCCACGTGTATGTATATACATAAATAAGCATATATATAACCAAATATCTACAAAGCTTAGGTTTATTTATTAAGAAAACACTCTGTGCTCACCAGGGATCGAACCTGGGACCTTCTGTGTGTTAGACAGATGTGATAACCACTACACCATGAGCACATATTTTAATATGTAATCATCCAATTTCTAAATCAAAGTAATGAGGAAAACATCACACTTTGAATGATCAAACTCTCTCTTGCCACAATTCAAATACGAAACCAAGCAGATTCCTAGACATCGAGTTACATTATCTTTTGTTTTCATCTATTACAAATCGAAAGTTCTATAAATGTATTAGCTGCATTTGTATAACTTTTATATTTTTTTCAATAACCAGCAGCATCTAGACCTTTCTCAATAGCACTATTAGTTACTTTAGGCAAGGGTAATCGGAAGTACGTCATCTTTTTCTTTTCTGAGAGCCGTATTATGACTCTTGTTAATATTATACGTAAAAAGGTACCATACGATATAAGCTATGAAAAAGATGATTTAGCTGGTATTATATCCATTGTTCACAATAAACAAACTCAAAATCGCTTGAAATATGTATATAGCCAAGTATCATTTTCAAAGTAATAGGCAGTGTCTTTTTTTCCTTGTTAGCTGTGTATGTGTTCGTCCTTTTAGAAACTCTCACACAGATATATGCGTATTGATGGTTCGAATGTATGTTATTAAAATTCGTGAATCAAAGTATCAAAATTAGTTTGCGATATTCGCGAATATTTTTCATCTGAAAAAAAAAAGAGTTTTCAGGAATCTGGCACCACTGCTGTGAAATGAACATGATGCAGCAGAGAGCCGAAGGAATACCTTGGCACAGCTGCTGAGTTTGTAACGCTGACCGAGAATAATCGCTGTTCTTGTCTTTAACTTCGTTATATAAATGTCTATAAACTTTGTAAATAAAGTTGGATCAGAATATTCGTAAAGTAGTCACATTATATACGCGATTGTGAATATTTAAAGATATGCGAATATATGCGTGAGTGTATATATACATACATATATGTATATATGTATATTTGTATATATATACATATATATACATATATATGTATATATATATATATATATATATATATATATATATATATATATATATATATATATATATATATATATATATATATATATATATATATATATATATATATATATATATATATATGAATGTGTATATATATAAATATGTATATATATATATATATATATGTATATATATATATATATATATATATATATATATATATATATATATATATATATATATGTGTGTGTGTGTGTGTGTGGGTGTGTATGTATACACACACACATACATGTATACATATATTTGGGCGCAAGAGCTTGAAATACAAAAGGTATACTGCACTGTAGCTAGACCCAAGGCTTACTAACTAGCGCATTTTATAGTCATCTTTTTTTGTTCGTTTGTTTGGAGATTTCCGTTCCTAATGAGCGTTTTCTTTTTTGTTTGCTTCGAGATTTCCCTTCCTAGTGAGCTTTTTTGTTTGTTTGTTTGTTTGAAGGGAAATTCCCTTCCTAGTGAGCGTTTTTGTTTGTTTGTTTCTGTGGAGATTTCCCTTCCTAACGAGCGTTTATGGTTGTTTCGAAATGCTTGTACTTCCATTGCAGCGGCCACACGAGGCGTTAAACGTTTTCATGGTGATGTTGCCTATAAATAAATAGAATAAATAGAATATACATTTACATACATATACAAATGGATCCATGCTCATATTCAGAGCCGGTTTGAACCTCGGCGGCACACGCTGGGCTTGCAGGCGTGTCGAGATGCATGCAGATGAAAGGCGTCAGTCACACAGAGCGGTGGCCGGCGCGGCGCGCACCTCTTGAGGGCAGCGGGGAGCATGAGAGAAGAGACTGTTCGTCGCCATGGCAACCCTGCACGCTTCACGTGGTCTGATCCTCGTGATGAGTCACACACCAGTGGATAAGGATCAGTTTGATACTGAAATATTTATCAATGAATCTGAAAAGCATCCATTTGGGACATGGACGAGGTTGTAAACATGCCGTGGGAAAGTCTGTCGTGTAGAATTCCGAACCCATTGTCGTCTTCGCCGCTGTTTGTGCCGTTTAAAGCGGCGACGCAACAACCAGACACATGCTATCTGCTCCACATCCATCCATTAATGCATACCATTACCAAAAAGAAATGGGATCAACGTCGCGGTTACGTCGCGGCGCAAAACGCTTCGAGTGTACGATTGCAGCATTAAACACGCGGTGGCAGCCGCGGTTCAAACCGCCTCTTCTGAACGGGTCTTAATAACACCTGTACTGCACCCAACGGGCGTTAAACGCCGCGTTTGGGAACGCTCCGTGTGCAAGCCGCGAGCGTCTAACGCAATGTTAGACATGTTGGAAAGCACCTCATGTGAATAGGGGCTTAAAAAAAACTACATAAATGATATTACATATGGTATTAAACCAGCAAAATAAATGAAAACAAAAATACACAACTTCACTAGCAATTAATTTTTCTGTCCATGTCTTGGACATGTCCACGTCTCGTCAACTATCCATAGAGCCACGCGAAGACCTTAAAAAGCAGTATATCATTCTTCATTGCTGAACATTGTGCATAATGTTTAAATAACATTTGAATGTTCTGCGCTGTTTAATAACCAGTGACAATAAACGGTGTAAAGACCTGAAACTTACTAGATTAAAGTGTATTAAAATTATCTGTATTGTTATTTTGTGGATGACCTAACATTGGAAACGGCAGATTTAGTTTATTGATAGATGATTGTTATGTCATTCATTTAACAAAAAAGTCAGGAAAAAATTAAATGGTTAAATTCTTGACCTTCTGAGGAGTCGCAGAAAAATATCTGCCGCATCTTGTCGACTTGCTGGGCCATCCATTCATGATGTATTTCAGCATCCTGGAGAGGAGGTAATATCAGACATCGAAGGAGATCCTGCAGAGTGGGATTTATGAGATCTACACGAAAGGCAACCATAAAAATAGGTGGAAGTGAAATTCGAATTTAGTCGAACTGACGACTGACGCCTAAACTGAAAATCTAACCTCACCATCTATTAGAACACAGCATTCCGAATAACTTTTCTTCTCTTCCATTCCCACCATAAAGGAATATTTGAGACGCTAGAGAAGTTGTAAAATTAATAAATTCCAGGAGCTTCACCATCCGTCTCCTTCCAGCACCGCGAGAAAATGGCGAAAGAAAATCGTACGCGATAGTAGCGGATGGCGCATGCGAGGGAAATCGCATAAGCCAATAAGAATCGCTCTTTTGCTCGACGTGACGTTAGACACTAGCGTCGAGGCTAACAGGGCCAATTAGATATGCAACAGATGATTACGTGACAACAGACACTGGTCCAAGGGGAAGGGGTTGAAATTCTAATCAGCTCCATCATGGCCAAGCCAGTGGATGAGATGTGAGATTAACTTTGATTTCTCCGCAAAATATCACACAAATACCAAAGAAAGTTTACTGTATTTATCGGATGGCAGTGTACTGTCATCCGAAATATGTTGCCCACAGCTTGACCCGTGAAGTAAAAGCTTAAGGTAAGGTGTTATCCCTTACCGCACTAGGTCCACGTACCATCAGGCTTCACCGGAAAGGGAAACGGTATTTTTCTCTGTTTATCTTTCTTTTGTCGACAGCCGTTCATTTCATCCACTGTACTCTCGACACTAGATCCTAACCAATACACTAGTCAGCTTTTATCTTCAGATAATGTCTGTTTTATTAGATAATCTGACTGCAAGGCCTACGTGCAAAGATACTCGTTTCCTTGATTTATATTTAGATGAAAACACGTTGTGCTCACCAGGTCTCGAACCTGGGACCTTCTGTGTGTTAGACAGATGTGATAACCACTACACCATGAGCACCTACATGTGTTGATATCGCATGTCAGTTTCAATCATAGCATGGAGTGACATGCATGACACATTGTGTGAGGTTTTCAACCTCCCCCCCACCATGGCTGGCCCATCTCCTACCCCCCCTCCCTCCTTTCCCTCGTCCTCCTCTTCCCCTCGTATCCCCTCTTATTCGCCCTCTCCCTCTTTCTTTCGCTCTTACACTCCCGTCTGCGTTCACGCTAATTTCTCACTCTTCTCTTCTTTCCTCCTTCTAGTTCTACCTTCTCCCTTGCTCCCTAGCCTATCCTGCCTCCCTCCTATCCCTATCCTGCCCAGCATCCCGCAGTAATCCATAGGGGAGTCGAGCACAGTGGACCACTTCCCCGCGCCAGCCTCCTTATTTTTACGATTTGATGTACTTTGTTTTACTCTGGCCATCTTTTTATATGTATTTTATATATTTTACCTTTTTATATTATTGTTGTAAATAAAGTTCTTATGTAAATCTTTGGTTATCCACGTTATCTGAAAATGATTCACATGGTGTGCGGATAACAAAAAATCCGCATCTGCTGCGATTTCTTTTATCCCTTTTACCCACCCCTTTTTGAGGAACGAACGAGGCCCACATCTTTCCTTGGCCCCTAAGCCCGAAGTCTCCCGCTTCACGGGTGACCTCTTTTGGGTTCCTCTGTCACGTAACCTTACATCCGCATGACCAGCTGTCGTCTCTGCTTAATCAAATATCTTGTCATCATCAAGGCATATTTTCCCGTTTCCTTCCCATGCCAAACTGCGACTGTGTTCGCAAGCTGCTATCACACAAACGCACACACACACATGATTATAGAATCATAGCTATCGGTTATAGATATATCCTTATTCTCAGGTCTATGTGTATATTATTATATGAGTGATTAAAAAAAAATAAGTATATATATGTATACATATACATTTTTTATATATTTTTTTATAATTATAAAAAGTATATAT
>BOPN01000366.1:132500-134549 GCA_017312705.2 Penaeus japonicus
TATTTTGAACTATTTGATGATGATATTGATGACAATATAATTGATAGTGATAATACTACTGATGACCAACAACAACAAAAACAACAACAAAAACGCCACCAACAACAAAAACAAAAACACCACCACCGCCAACACCAAAACGACAAAAACAAAAACACCACACAACCACCACCACCAACAACAACAAAAACACCACCACCACAAGAACAACAACAACAGTGACACCCCGAACACCCATTCCGAAGAAACAATGGAGCTGCGAGGTGCCATTCAGTGCCATTCAGTGCCATTCACCCCACGCCTCGCACCTTGATTACTCTCCGTCACATTCACTGCCAAATCGTGCCTCGGGATCCTGCAGTGCCAGGAAACATTTGGCAACTCAGAATTGAAGCTTGATAGACAGACAGGCTTAGGTGTTTGGCGTGATATTGGTGGCACTGCTGGGACGTGGTGAACTTGGGGCTTTGGTGGCACTGGGGTACACTGTGTTGGGGGGGTGGGGGGGCGGGGGGGGGGGATGGTTGAAGGAATGTGTGTGGTGTGTGTGTGTGTTTTGTTTGTTTGTGTTTGTGTGATTTTGTGTGTTTGTGCGTGTGTGTGTGTTTGTATGTTTTATATTTTTCCATGTATTTCTCTATATTTGTACATCTATCCTATTCAGCTAATCTATATACATCTATCTATCTATCTATCTATCTATCTATCCATTCATTTATCCATCTATCGATCGATCTATTGATCTATCAATCTATCTATATCTCCTCTTATTCATCTATAGGTGGATAGGCAGGCAGGCAGGTAGGTGGAGAAATATATAAATTCATAGACATATAAATACATTTGTAGATAGCTGGGTAAAAAGATTGATAGATGTATGGAAGAAGAGATAAGTAAAAAAGAAAAAATATATATAGAGAGATAGATAGGTAGATAGATAGATAGATAGATAACTAGATAAATATATATATATATATAGATAGATAGATAGATAGATAGATAGATAGATAGACAGACAGATAGATAGATAGACCCATAGATAGATTAATAGACAAATGAATAGATTAATAAATAGACAGATAATAATAGTGATGAATATATCAAATCAAACGATACAAAATACAAATGTAAATACAATCCTTAAACGAAAAAAGAACAGAAAAGGAAGAAAGAAAAAGTGATGATCAACAAACAAACAAAATACCGAACATAAAAAAGCCATACGACGGAGTCTCATGCACCTTAAAATTGCAACAGTCATCACAGGCAGAATGTTTGGGGGTCCAGTGCTTGCAAACCATAATCTGCAATAGAGGGATGTTGTTATCCTGGTACTGCAATATTCTCTTATTATATCGCGGTGGCAAAATCCTTGTAATTAGGCTTAATCAATTCTCAAAATTATTACGAGGTATATCACTAATTGCTTCTATTAGAATATGCGATGATTTTAGTACTGAATTGATCAATAATCCGTTTTATTTCATTATTTGATGATTATTGCTGATTAATTATTTGATGAGAATGGCTTCTATAGGGACTTTCATGGATCTATTGTTGCTAAAATTGTTGCAAGTATTGCGTAAGATATTCATCGAGCGCTCAAGGGGAAGACAAGGTCCGCTCCTAACCAACCACTGCAATAGAGTACTTACCAGTCTTGCCAGAACCGCCCATGTTGCCGTTCCCAGTACCGTCCCCAGTACCAATCCTAGTCTAGTACCATTTCTAGTCCTGTTCCCATTCCCGCCCGCAGTCTCGTCCCTTCCCCCCATCCTCGTCCCCATCCCCATTCCCATCCCCATCCCCATCCCTATCCCCATCCCCATCCCCATCCCCATCCCCATCCCCATCCCTATCCCCATCCCCAACCCCAACCCCATCCCCATCCCCATCCCCATTCCCAACCCCAACCCCAACCCCATCCCCTTCCCCTTCCCCTTCCCCTTCCCCAACCCCATCCCCATCCCCATCCCCATCCCCATCCCCATCCCCATCCCCATCCCCATCCCCATCCCCATCCCCATCCCCATCCCTATCCCCATCCCC
>BOPN01000366.1:148519-151019 GCA_017312705.2 Penaeus japonicus
AATAGTAAGAAAGATGATGATAATAATAGTAATAATGATAATAATGATAATAAGGTTAATGATAACAATAGTGATAATAACGATACTAACAATAATGATAGTAATAGCATTAATAATAATAAACATAATAATAGTAATAAAATGAACAATAGTAATAATAATAACAACACCAATATCAAAAGACCAAAGACCAATACCAATAAATACACATAATGATCCTTCGATACCCCCCCCCCCCAAAAAAAAAAACATATCAGTAACGATAAAATCAATAACAGTAATATCAATGACAATACCAATATCAAAAGACCAAAGACCAATACCAATAAATACACATAATGATCCTTCGATACCCCACCCCCCAAAAAAAAAACGAAAAAAAAAAAAAAAAAAAAAAAAAACGACAAAAAATAAGAAGGAAATAGAAAGAGAAATACGCGAGGATTAAAACGGGCAAAATTCGTACCTAATTTCCTGTGGATTGGCAGCAGAACGGCCGTGGATGGCACTCGCTTAGCCTCATCCCCTTGGCACTATAAGGAACCTCGGTATCACCATACAATTAACCGGACGAGGAGGTCGCATCACCATCACTACCACCACCACCAACGCGGAAGAAAAGAGGAAGAAAAGAGGAAAGAGGAGAGAAAGGAGAAAGAGGAAGAAAAGAAAGGAAGAAAGTGGTGTAGTGGCGCTCTGAGATTTTTTTTTTTTTTGTTTGTTAGTTTTTTTTGTTTTTGGATTTTTTTTTTTTTTTTTTTTTTTTTTATAGGTTGGATAACACCTTTTTATGGAAGGATTTTGTAATTGCTATGACTTTGTAAGATCTTTTGTAGTATGTATCGATTATTCAAACAGCTATTAATAACACACACAACTTATAAGAATCACTTGCAGAACAAGTGCAACACAGACAACTTGCAACATCAACTTGCAATACCACAACCTACAACCCCAATAACTCACAGCACCATTTCCTTAAAACCTCTTCACTATAACAACATAACTAACAAAACGATCCAAACCATCTTTTCTCACAACACCAACAGCTCTCAACCCTCACAACTCACAACAACCACAACTCACAACAACCACAACCCACAACAACCCCAACCCCAACCAACCACAACAACCCCAACCCCAACCAACCACAACAACCCCAACCCCAACCCCCAACCATCACAACCCCACAACAACTCACAACCCCCAACCACCATCCCACCCTCTCTTACACCAGCAGTAATACCAACACCAGCACACCCAACACCTTACAATTCAAGGCAGTGTAGCCAACACCCGGAGAAGATAAATATCCCTCGAGGAAGGAGACCTGGAGGTGATGAAGCCGAAGAACCTGGGTGTTATTAGGTCTTTTGGTCAACGACACTTCCTAGCGATCAAGAAAGGGATTAAGGGAAAGGGGTTAAGAAAAAGGGATCAAGAGAAAGGGGTTAATAGAAAGGGGTTAAGAGAAAGGGGTTAAGAGAAAGGGGTTAAGAGAAAGGGGTTAAGAGAAAGGGGTTAAGAGAAAGGGGTTAAGAGAAAGGGGTTAAGAGAAAGGGGTCAAGAGAAAGGGGTCAAGAGAAAGGGGTTAAGAGAAAGGGGTTAAGAGAAAGGGGTTAAGGAAAAGGGGTTAAGAGAAAGGGGTTAAGAGAAAGGGGTTTAGAGAAAGGGGTTAAGAGAAAGGGGTTAAGAGAAAGGGGTTAAGAGAAAGGGGTTAAGAGAAAGGGGTTAAGAGAAAGGGGTTAAGAGAAAGGGGTTAAGAGAAAGGGGTTAAGAGAAAGGGGTTAAGAGAAAGGGGTTAAGAGAAAGGGGTTAAGAGAAAGGGGTTAAGAGAAAGGGGTTAAGAGAAAGGGGTTAAGAGAAAGGGGTTAAGAGAAAGGGGTTAAGAGAAAGGGGTTAAGAGAAAGGGGTTAAGAGAAAGGGGTTAAGAGAAAGGGGTTAAGAGAAAGGGGTTAAGAGAAAGGGGTTAAGAGAAAGGGGTTAAGAGAAAGGGGTTAAGAGAAAGGGGTTAAGAGAAAGGGGTTAAGAGAAAGGGGTTAAGAGAAAGGGGTTAAGAGAAAGGGGTTAAGAGAAAGGGGTTAAGAGAAAGGGGTTAAGAGAAAGGGGTTAAGAGAAAGGGGTTAAGAGAAAGGGGTTAAGAGAAAGGGGTTAAGAGAAAGGGGTTAAGAGAAAGGGGTTAAGAGAAAGGGGTTAAGAGAAAGGGGTTAAGAGAAAGGGGTTAAGAGAAAGGGGTTAAGAGAAAGGGGTTAAGAGAAAGGGGTTAAGAGAAAGGGGTTAAGAGAAAGGGGTTAAGAGAAAGGGGTTAAGAGAAAGGGGTTAAGAGAAAGGGGTTAAGAGAAAGGGGTTAAGAGAAAGGGGTTAAGAGAAAGGGGTTAAGAGAAAGGGGTTAAGAGAAAGGGGTTAAGAGAAAGGGGTTAAGAGAAAGGGGTTAAGAGAAAGGGGTTAAGAGAAAGGGGTTAAGAGAAAGGGGTTAAGAGAAAGGGGTTAAGAGAAAGGG
>BOPN01000366.1:176019-183519 GCA_017312705.2 Penaeus japonicus
CTCCTTCTCCCTCCTCTCCTTCTCCATCTCGTCCTCCTTCTTCTTCTCTGTCCCCTTCTTTCTCTTCTCCATCTCCTTCCCCTTCTCTCTCTTCTCCATCTCCTTCTCCTTCTCCATCTCCTCCATCTCCTTCTCCATCTCCTCCCCCTTCTCCTTCTCCATCTCCCCCTACCCCTACCCCTTCTCCTCCTTCTCCATCTCCTTCCCCTTCTCCTTCGCCATCTCCTCCCCCCTTTCCTTCTCCATCTCCTTCACCATCTCCTTCTCCCTCTTTCTTATATTGAAAGCATCTTATCAAAGATGCTTTCAATATAAGTGGTCATAATTTACATTGCTTTTTAAGTGCTATACTGTAATTCTAATACTGAAAGGGAGTTATAATTTCTTGATATAATTTCGTGTATCAAAATTTGATGTATTGTTTGACCTTAATTTATATGTCGCTAAGTGAATATTAACATTTATTGCTCTGGAATCTAGTACTTGATATGTGGGTCTTATTGTAAGGTTGCAGGCTATCTACCATAATTGCTGGCAGTGCCATAATTTGATGTGATACATGTGCTTGAATTATTTTTATTTGGTTGATATACAAATTCAAACATTTTTAAGGATTGCGTGATACTCAGTGCTGCAATATTTAAGGATTAATTGTGAGGTAGTTCTTTTAAATGTGTTCTTGCTAAAACGTATATTGATGCATTCCACGTGTCAGAATAATCTCCTTTACAACACAAATATTTTCAAAGTTTGAAGATATGACTCAGAAATGTATATTGTTATTGGTGAGTTTGTGAAGGATTATTTGTATTGCTATAGTTTACGTCTTTCATTATTGATATTGATATTATTTTCATTATTCTCTCATTATTATTATCATCATCATTATGATTTGATGTGATACACATGTTTGAAGATTGCTTCAACAAGTAAGTGAATGTGATGAACTGTAGAGTAAATTTTGCCATTAAGGCGATCTTGAATTCCCTGCAGAGCAATATCTTTATCTATCTATATATATATATATATATAAATATATATGTAGAGAGAGAGAGAGAGAGAGAGAGAGAGAGAGAGAGAGAGAGAGAGAGAGAGAGAGAGAGAGAGAGAGAGAGAGAGAGAGAGAGAGAGAGAGAGAGAGAGAGAGAGAGAGAGAGAGAGAGAGAGAGAGAGAGAGAGAGAGAGAGAGAGAGAGAGAGAGAGAGAGAGAGAGAGAGAGAGAGAGAGAGAGAGAAAGAGAAAGAAAGAGAGAGAGAGAAAGAGAGAGAGAGATAGGTAAATAGATAGATACAGATAGATGTAGAGAAAATATACATAGATAAATAGATAGATATAGATATATAAACGCACAATTCCAAACCAATGTTTTGATAGTTTGCAGGTAGTAAAAGAAACGGGGTGAAAAAAAAAATAATAAAAAAAAGTCAAAACACAATGAAAGAGACGTAAACAAATGAGAACAAAAAAGCGAAGAAAGGAAAATAAAAGGCGTTTAAAAACAGATCGAAGAAAGAAATAGATATTACTTATTAAATTTCTTTTGGCTCATCGTATAAAACATGTCAAAGAGTGACAGAAATAGATATAGAATGAAAAAAAAAAAAAGATGAAGAAGAGGAAATTAGATAAATACCGAAAGACTATGGAAGAAAGAAGAAAAAAACAAAAAAAGGAAAATAGGAAAATAATGATAATTATAAGAATTAAAGAAAGGGAAAGTGGCACAATAAACTACCAACACCTTAAAATAAAATAATGATAATAATAATGATAATAATAATAATAATAATAATAATAGGAATAAGAATAAAGTGAATCAAATGGACACAAATATGACCCCATCCCCCAAAAAAGAGAGAGAGATGAAAAAAACACGAAAAAAAAAAAAACGAAAAAAGACAGTGATGAAAAAAGTACCCAATAAATTTCTTACGCCTTTGGTTAAAAAAAAGTGAATTAAACACAAAAAATATCCCTCCTTCAAAGATAAAAACAAACAAACACCAAAAAACCAAAATCCAAAACACACAAAAAAACAACAAAAACATAACACCGACAAAGACCCCCCCCCCCAAAAAAAAAAAAAAAAAAAGGTACCCAATAAACTTTCTTATGCCTTCGGAAGCCGTGTCTTTAGCTCCAGCTCCTATTGTGGCTTCCACCTCCGAAGGACGAACCGTAACCAAGTTGGAAATTTTATCTCGCCACGTCCGCTTGCCTCGTCGCTGACTGATGGGATCTCGAGGGGGAAAAGGGGGCCTTGAAATGATTTGATGTCTTTGCGGACGGACGGACGGTGGGTGTGGGGGTGGGAGGGTTGGGGTGGGGGGTTGAAAGAGTGGAAGAGAGAGTGAAAAAGAGAGAAAGAGAGAGAGAGAGGGGGGGGGGAAGAGGGAGAAAGAGAGAGAGAGAGAGAGAGAGAGAGAGAGAGAGAGAGAGAGAGAGGAGAGAGAGAGGGGGGGGAGAGAGGAAGAGAGAGAGAAAGAGAGAGAGGGAGAGAGAGAGAGAGAGAGAGAGAGAAGAAATAAGAGAGAGAGAGAAAAAGAAAAAAAGAAAGAAAGAAAGAGAGAGAAAGAAAGAAAAAGAAAGAGAGACAGACACACACACATATAGACATCCAGCTAGCCAGCCAGCCAGCCAGACAACCAGACAGACAACCAGACAGACAGACACACAGAAAGATAGCTAAGGAGAAAGAGAAAGAGTTAGGTGGTAGGAAAAGCACGACTTCAAGTGGACACTGTCGTTAAAACTTTTTCGAAATAGATAAATTTCGCACATCCCGGAGGAAAGAGTGTGCGTGTGTGTGTGAAGGAGAGAAAGTGTCATGCACGTAAGTTGCACGTAAGGGAAACGAAGCGGTATTGCATTGAATTTGCATGATGTTGTTGATATAGAGTTCGAAGGATTGATTCTTGATGAGTTGTGTTGATGATTGTATGTATTTGTGTTCGTTTTTGTGTTTGTTTGTTTGTTTGTGTTGGGAGTGTGTGTGTGTGTGTACGTGCTTGTTTGTTTGTTTGTGTGTGTGTGTTGTGTGTGTGTGTATGTGCATGTACGTGCTTGTTTGTTTGTTTATGTGTGTTTGTATGTGTGTACATGTGTTTGTGTGTGTAAGTGTGTGAGTATACATATATGTGTGTGTATGCTTTTGCGAATATATACATACACATACGTATCAAAAAAGTATAAGCGAAAATAAGAAAAACAAATCAAACAGAAACAGGAAGAACCAGACAAGAAAAGTCACATTGCTTTTTGAGTGTTATACTGTAATTCTAATACTGATATGTGGTTATAATTTCTTGGTATAATTTCGTGTATCAAAATTTGATGTATTATTTGACCTTAATTTATATGTCGCTAAGTGAATATTAACGTTTATTGCTCTGGAATCTAGTGCTTGATATGTGGGTCTTATTGTGAGGTTGCAGGCTATCTACCTTAATTGCTTGCAGTGTCATAATTTGATGTGAAACATGTGCTTGAATTATTTTTATTTGGTTGATATATAAATTCAAACATTTTTAAGGATTGCGTGATACTCAGTGCTGCAATATTTAAGGATTAATTGTAAGGTTATTCTTTAAAATGTGTTCTTGCTAAAACGTATATTGATGTATTCCCTGTCAGAATAATCTTCTTTGCTGCAATTTTTTTTTTCATAGTTTGAAGATATGACTTAGAAGTGTATTTTGTTATTAGTGAGTTTGTGAAGAATTATTTGTATTGCTATAGTTTACGTCTTTCATTATTGATATTGATATTATTTTCATTATTTTATTCATTACTATTATCATCATTATTATGATTTGATGCGATACACTTATTTAAAGATTACTTCAACAAGTAAGTGAATGTGATGAACTGTAGAGTAAGTTTTGCCATTAAGGCGACCTTGAATTCCCTGCAGAGCAATTTCTATCTATCTATCTATTTATCTATCTATATGTATATATATATATATATATATATATATATATATATATATATATATATATATATATATACACATACATGCACAAACACACACACACACACACACACACATACACACACACACACACACACACACACACACACACACACACACACACACTCACATACACAAACACACACACACACACACCCGTATATATATATATATATATATATATATATATATATATATATATATATATATATATATATATATATATAAAGAGACAGACAGACAGACATTCAGACAAACAGTCAGACATCAACAGACGAACATGTAAACAGACATAAAAATATAAAGAGAAATGACAAAACAATCCGAAACAAAAGATAAGTAGAACAAATAACTATAAATGAACAGACAGAGAAAGAGGCCACATAACTTCATTCCAACTGATGCTGAACATAAAAGGTGAACACGAAGCAAGATGTGAAGATATAATAATAAAGAAAAAAATCAGTGCAAAGTAGCGGGAATCACGGAGTGTGTTGCAGACGTCCTTGGATCAACACTGTTGATGTAGCAATACACTCGAATACTTATTTTTTTGGCGATTTTGAATGAATGCAGATATGTTATACCAACATTTTTTTTTTTTTTTCAAGAAGAGCTTATTATATTTTTTATTGATCACGTATAAATATGATTTATCTTTTCCTGTGTCTATAGGGACACAGGAAATCCTCCTACATGCAATATATAGCAGATGCATTCAGTATTTCTACGCAAACATCATATCATTATCATTATCAGAATTCCCATCTTCGTTATCTGTATTTTTATCATGATTTTTATCATCCTTGTTACTTTTTATCATGATTTTTATCTTCCTTTTTACTTTTATTACTACTGCTACGACTACTATGATTGATACTGTTACCTGAACTATTACTATTATTACTATTATCATCATCGTTACTACTGTAATATCATCATTATCATTATCATTATAACTATGATTTTTATTATGATCATCGTCATTAGCGTTAGCATTGTTATCCAATCTTTCATATTAGTGTTATTTTCGATCTGGATAACAAAAAAAAAAAAAAAAAAAAAAAATAGTTATCCTGTGTGCAGTATAATTTCCCAGGTAATTCATTTCCTTAAACCACCTGTTGATAATAATAAACAAATATATAAATGACTAAGTCAATATGCGAACACGGAAAACTTTTCTTTTTTCTTTTATTTCTTCTTCCGATATTACTTCTCCTTAACCTTCTCCTTCACCCTCTTCTCCTTCTCCTCCTCCTTCCTCTTCTTCTCATCCTCCTTCCTCCTTCTCCTGCTCCTTCTCCATCTCGTCCTCCTTCTTCTTCTCCTACCCCTTCTCCTTCTTCTCCATCTCCTTCCCCTTCTCCATCTTCTTCCCTCTTTCCTTCTCCATCTCCTTCTACTTTTCCATCTCCTTCTCCTTCTCCTTCTTCTCCAACTCCTTCCCCTTCCCCTTCTCCTTCTTCTCCATCTCCTTCTCCATCTACATCTCCTTCCACTACCCCTACCCCTAACCCTACCCCTTCTCCATCTCCTCCATCTCCTTCTCCATCTCTATCCCCAACTTCCTCTTCTCCTTCTCCTTCACCATCTCCTTCCCCCTTTCCTTCTCCCTCCATCTCCTTCCCCTACTCCCTCTTCTTTTCCTTCTTTTTCTCCATCTCCTTCTCCTTCTCCACCTCCTTCCCCCTTCTCCTTTTCCATCTCCTCCATCTCCATTTCCTTCACTTTCTCCGCCTCCTTCCCCCTTTCCTTTTCCATCTCCTTCCCCCCTGTCGCTAAGTGAATATTAACATTTATTGCTCTGGAATCTAGTACTTGATATGTGGGTCTTATTGTAAGGTTGCAGGCTATCTACCATACCCGCTGGTGCCATAATTTGATGTGATACATGTGCTTGAATTATTTTTATTTGGTTGATATACAAATTCAAACATTTTTAAGGATTGCGTGATACTCAGTGCTGCAATATTTAAGGATTAATTGTGAGGTAGTTCTTTTAAATGTGTTCTTGCTAAAACGTATATTGATGCATTCCACGTGTCAGAATAATCTCCTTTAAAAAAATTACAACACAAATATTTTCAAAGTTTGAAGATATGACTCAGAAATGTATATTGTTATTGGTGAGTTTGTGAAGGATTATTTGTATTGCTATAGTTTACGTCTTTCATTATTGATATTGATATTATTTTCATTATTCTCTCATTATTATTATCATCATCATTATGATTTGATGTGATACACATGTTTGAAGATTGCTTCAACAAGTAAGTGAATGTGATGAACTGTAGAGTAAATTTTGCCATTAAGGCGATCTTGAATTCCCTGCAGAGCAATATCTTTATCTATCTATATATATATATATATAAATATATATGTATATATATATATATATATATATATATATATGTATATATATATATATATATATATATATATATATATATATAAAGAGAGAGAGAGAGAGAGAGAGAGAGAGAGATAGATAGATAGATAGATAGATAGATAGATAGATATTGCTTTGCAGGGAATTCAAGGTCGCCTTGATGGCAAAATTTATATATATATATATATATATATATATATATATATATATATATATATATATATATATATATATACATGTATATATATATATATATATATATATATATATATATATATATATATATATATATATATATATATATTTATATACATATATGTATGTATGTATATATATATATATATATATATATATATATATATATATATATATATAATTATATATATATATATATATATATATATATATATATATATATATATATATATATATATTAAGAGACAGACAGACAGTCAGACAGACATTCAGCCAGACAGACAGATAGAGAGTCAGACATCAACAGACGAACATCAAGACAAACATAAAAATATGAAGAGAAATGACAAAACAATCCGAAACAAAAGATGAGTTGAACAAATAACTATAAGTGAACAGACAGAGAAAGAGGCCACATAACTTCACTCCAACTGATGCTGAACATAAAAGGTGAACACGAAGCAAGATGCAAAATCATGATATTGAAGAAAAAATCGGTGCAAAGTAGCGGGAATCACGGAGTGTGTTGCAGACATCTTTTGATCAACACTGTACGTATAATGGTTGATGTTGATGTAGCAATACACTCGAATACTTAATTTTTTTGGCGATTTTGAATGAATACTAATATGTTATGCCAACATTTTTTTCAAAAAGAGCTTATTCTATTTTTTATTGATCACGTATCAATATAATTTATCTTTTCCTGTGTCTATAGGGACACAGGAAGGCCTCCTATATGCAATATATATAGCAGATGCTTTCAGTATATTTTCACTAACATCTTATCATTATCATCATCAAGATTACCATCTTCGTTATCTGTATTTTTATCATGATTTTTATCATCCTTTTTACCACTACTACTACTACGACTACTATGATTGATACTGTTACCGGAACTATTAATATTATTATTATTATCATCATCATCGTTACT
>BOPN01000366.1:213519-216019 GCA_017312705.2 Penaeus japonicus
CAAACGTGATTGAGTTGGTGTTTACGTTAGGTATAGTGTTCATCATGTCGAACTACCTTCATTCTCTGTCTCTCTCTTTCTCTCTCTCTCTCTCTCTCTCTCTCTCTCTCTCTCTCTCTCTCTCTTTCCTCTCTCTCTCTCTCTCTCTCTCTCTCTCTTTCTCTCTCTCTCTCTCTCTCTCACACACACACACACACACGCACACTGAAAAATAAGAGAAAGAAAGAAAGAAAGAAAAAACACACACACACACACACACACACACACACACACACACACACACACACATACACACACACACACACACACACACACACACACACACACACACACACACACACACACACACACACACATATATATATATATATATATATATATATATATATATATATATATATATATATATATAGAGAGAGAGAGAGAGAGAGAGAGAGAGAGAGAGAGATGATTGATAGATAAATAGATATAGATATGAATAAAGATAAAGATATAGACAGATATAGATACAGATATAGATAGATAGACACAAGTATCAAAAACTGAACCCATGACAGCATTTCCTATATTCACATAGTAAAAGCTATTACAAGCTTGAAGTTCCTTTTACAAAATTTCTTATTCTGAACGAAACCTTAAGAAACGTGTTCATTCCGTGCCTTCCTCTTGCCAATTGCAACCGTAAACTGAGCATTTATCTAGAGTTGTTTTCACTTCGAACTGAACCCGGGTGACGCTAGCAAACAATGCTGCCTGATTAATGCTTCTTTTTCAGCCGTTTCTTTAATATATGCTTTGATGATGTTAGTCCTGTTTTGGATTTTTTTTTATTTTATTAAAAAGGATTTGGAGAATGAATAATGAAATTTGAGTGTGCTTTGATTCCTTAATATGCTAAAGAGATTGATTAGATTATGTTTTTTTTTTTTCAATGAGGTTTTGCATTTGATTGATATTGAAAGTACAAGAACGAAAAAAAAAAGTTTCAGTCACGAAAGATTCGAATTATGTATCCGAAAAATCCGAGAAAAAAAGAACGAAAAAAGTGTATTCGTATAAGATGCTAATGGGCTTTTCTTATTAATGTACCATTTCTAGGACATAAGAAAATTAAGAGTAAATCCCTATACAATATTTTCCCTCTTGCCATCACACATACCATCCTCAAAAAAAAAAAAAAAGAAAAAAAAAAAAAAAAAAAAAAAAAAAAAAAAAAAAAAGAAAAAAAAAAAAAAAAATCTAAAATCCCAATTTCCGCAAATCATCGTTGCCATGGAAACGCAACGCCACTATTTACCACAAACAGACGTCACAAACCTTTGGCCGATTTCAATGTAAGTAGACGAATTTCGGCAATCCAGCCAACGAACATTATCTAATATGAAGTCCTTATTAATCTAGACATCGCTAACTTCACAGTGCAATAAACAACATATAAATGTTTCTTTTTTTATCGGATTCGAAACAGCAATTGCTACGAAACTACGAAATATATATACATACCCCTGCAATGATATTCCGAATCGTCTGAACGTCACGAATGAAATATTAATTCATCTAACGAAACCATCTTAGAGGGAACTGCTATTGATCTTGGCTCTCTCGCGACCTTGTATTTTGACATATAGAATTCGATCGAAGGTTATAGGGATATCTAGTATGCCCATATGTCAAATTCACGATCGGGATAGTGTGAGAGGTCGATGGCACACTTCCAGGATAGGTAGATTAGGTCGTTTGAGTTAATTGGGTGCCTTGTTAAGTCACTCAGAGCTGCAATTTCTCTCTCTATATTTTTTAATGTTTTTATTTGTTTATTTATTTATTTTTATTATTATTATTTTTTTACAACTGGTAATGTCTCTGTGATGATGCTATATATCATTTGCTACAGATATGGGTATTGTCAGTGCTTTCATGGTATCAGATGGTTCTCGTGAACCAGCTTACCACGCGTGAGTAACAAGCTGTCTACTTATTTTTCTTTCTTTTTTATCCTATAAGTTTTTTTTTCTCTTTTTTCTTTTTTTTCTTTCTTTCTTTAATCCTATAAGTTGAATTTTTCTTTTTTTTATCCTGTAAGTTTTTTTTTTCTCTTTTTTCTTTTTTTGATCCAATAAGTTTATTTTTTTCTCTTTTTTCTTTTTTCTTTTAGTCCTATAACTTTATTTTGTTCTTTTTTTTCTTTTTTTTTATCCTATAAGTTATTTTTTTCTCTTTTTTTCTTTTTTTTAATCCTATAAGTTTTTTTTTCTCTTTTTTTATAACCTATAAGTTTTTTCTCTCTCTTTTCTATTTTAAAAAAAATCCTATCAGTCTAATTTTATCTATTTCTTTTCTTTTTTTCCTGGTCGAACTTTGGACACACCAGACGCCAGACCACAACGCATGTGGTCTTGGTGTGAGCATACCGCATCCGACGAAGAAAAATCAAATAAAATCAGGATTTAATAAATTCGAACAACAGTAATAGTAGGGGTTCTAAAAGCAGTTATAATGA
>BOPN01000366.1:278519-281019 GCA_017312705.2 Penaeus japonicus
AGGGGAAGAGGAGGAGGGGTGAAGAGAGTTGGAGATGAGGGAAGGGGTTGAGGGGGAGAGGGGATGAGGGGTGAACAGAGATGGAGATTAGGGGGGTGAGGGGAAGAGGAGGAGAGGGGGTGAAGAGAGGTGGAAAGGAGGGGGGGGGGATGAGGGAAAGAGGAGGAGGGGGCTGAGGGGATGTAGAGAGGAAGAGGTGCAAGGCAACTGTTTTCCAACGGCAGGTTCGTCAGCGTAAAGCGAACTATTCGAAAAATAAATAGATGGGATAAACCAGTTAAATGAAACCAAAGTCCTCTGGCCATGTAGTTTTGTAATAAATTGAAATACATAAAATGTTTCAGTGTTGTGCGACATCGTCCGACTGAGAGAATATTTTCATACTAAGGAATAAACAATGCAAAAAGAAAATCAATGGACTTTGCACTGTACAAAAAAAAAAATATATATATATATGTTTAAGAAAGGAAGAAAAAAACAACATGTAAATAAGTAATTTTGAAATTAATATTTCACAACTAATTTTATTTATGTGCATATCTATTTTGTAAACAATAACCAGTAACTTGCAACTACATCAGGAACTTATCTATTCAAAATAATGGAAGGATGTAGCAACTTTAAAAGTAATTTACTATAAAAGGAGGATATTGCACCGTACTCCAAATTGCTCCCATGTGTAATTAATTGCACTATGTTGCTTTAAACGTTCTTTTAAGCGATTCTCTTAATAACGAGAGGATCTACATATACGTAACACAAAGACACATATGTATGCGTGTGACATATGTATGCATGTGCGTATCTGTTGATGTCGATTGAATTCAAGACAAAAAGTAATTCGAAATACCGATCCAAGATCCTCCACCGAGGCAATCTTGATTTCTCTTAATAGCAATATCAAATAGGAAAGCGGAACAAAGCCAGTCGGCGTTTATTACTTTCTTATCTGCATAATCGAAAGCCCACAAAAAAATTCAATTATCAAAAGATATTTGATAAATCTTTGTTACTTTATCATACCAAGTCTACAACGCTAGCGACTAGTTGCGAGCAGGCACAGAAGTGAGAACTAGGTTGATCATTAGAGCTTCCTCATTGAGTAAACTCTTTTATGAGTTAAACCGAGCAAGTCTTTTCTTTTTAATTGAATTTATACGTCGCCACCAATTAATTATATGCAATCATCTGGCGCCGTTGTAAGCACGAACACAGATAACATTGTTACCAGACTTAAATAACATTGTTGCCAGATCACTTCAGCCCTCTTGGGTGACGTCACCTCGCCGCCATGATGGATAGAGCTTTCGAAGTCTTAGAGCGAATGGGAAGACTTGAAATCAATCAGCTGTAGACCTATGGTAACTATGGTAACCATGGTAATTATGGTAGTCCGAACTGATTCTTTCTGAAAGGTCATATGTACATCGGTTTCAGAAATAGTAAAAGAGAAAAGAGTAACATGGATTGGGGGGAGATCGGCAGATTTTTAGACGATTAGATATGTTTATTATTTGTTCTATTATATATTTTTATATGTATTAGATCTGTTATGTTGGTGTGATTTCTAAATGCGTATGTTGGTATAGTCAATAAAAGTGATAAGTTTTGATCATCGAACCAAAAGGAATTAATATTAGCCGGTATAATAGCGTTTTCTTGTAAGAGTTGGAATTAACAAGTGTGCCGTCTGTGTGAATCTGTTATAAAGAGAGAGATAAAAAAAAAGATAAAAAAAAAATAAAGAAGAAGCAGAAGGCATAACACAACTATAGGTATATGATGTGACACTTTCATCATCATAAAATGAAATATTTATCTGAGTGAAATGCAGTTTCTGGTGAATAAAGGGAAAGCTCACAAAATCCACCAAAGATTAATGACCTAAATTTTATCGTCATAACGCTCAGGTTTCAAATCCTAAGAGAGTGAGTGAGAAAAAAAGAGTTCAAGGAAGTTGGTCAGAGCTTTTTTTTTTTTTTTTTTTTTTTTTTTTTTTTTTTTTTTTTTTAGGACCTCCATTCATCTTTCTTTTCTTTCTTTCTTTTTTCTTAATCCTTGCCACTGTGTTTACGAAAGGGATGGATATTTCCAGCTTATTTAACCATTAGGGAATGAGATATGATTATTTGTCGTATTTGTAGTAGTAGTAGTTGCAGTAATAGTAGAAGTATGATCATCTTCATCCTTGTCATTGTCATCATTATTATTATTATTAACAATATTACTATTATCAATATTATTATCATCATTATTACTATTAGTATGATCAACGTTATTGTATTATCATTATTATCATCATTATTACTCTTATTACCATAAATATCATTATCATTATGATCACTAAATTTACAATCATTTTGTTATTATCATTATCGTCATTATTGTTGTTACTGTTGTTGTTTTGTTAATGGTGATGACGTAATTGTTGTTATTGCTGTAGGTGTTGGTATAATTACTATTGTTACCATTATCATTGTTACCATAATTATATCATTGA
>BOPN01000366.1:293519-296019 GCA_017312705.2 Penaeus japonicus
GCTCTTAAATCCTTCCCTGAGGAGAGAGAGTTTGGTGTTGACAAAAAGCACAATGGAGCGGAGATATACTCTCTCTCTCTTTCTATTTCTTTCGCTTTCGCTCTCTCTCTCTCGCTTTCGCTTTCGCTCTCACTTTCGCTGTCGCTCTCTCTCTCTCTCTCTCTCTCTCTCTCTCTCTCTCTTTCTTTCTCCCCCTGTCTCGCACAGTCCCAAACATTTCACTTCCATAAAACTAATCAAACACATATAATCTGTAATTCGCTTTGTCCTCTAACTATACCTAGCTTTTACACGTCTCACACGCTACACGCACATGAACACACACACACACACACACATACACACACACGGATAAATAAACAGACACACACACACACAGACAAATAAACACACACACACACACACACAGACAAATAAACACGCACACACACACACACACACGTATAAATAAACAGATACATACACACACACACATAAATAAACACACACACACACACATAAATAAACACACACAGACAAATATACACACACACACAAATAAACACACACACACACGCATAAATAAACACACACAGACAAATAAACACACACACACACATAAATAAACACACACACACACGCATAAATAAACACACACAGACAAATAAACACACACACACAAATAAACACACACACACGCATAAATATACTACACACACACATACACACAAATAAACACACACACACACACATAAATAAACTACACACACACACAAACACAAATAAACACACACACACACACGCATAAATAAACACACACACACAGACAAATAAACACACACACAGACAAATAAACATACACACACAGACTTCCATCACCATTGTTAGCCATCTCTCGCCAACGTCATCCTAGATTTCGACGCGTCTAAACGCACCATTATATCCAGAGTGTTTGTCTCATAACCTGACTTCGCAAAATAAACACCTGAACAAAATCTAGGTTTATTCTCTCCTCGTAGTCTCCAGAATTTTGACCTGTTTTGTTGGAGTAACAAATACATCAGAGAGCTTTCCTTGACAATGTAAGTCTTCTAAAGGACATTGTAATTGCTAGATTAGTGAGCAATGGAATTATTCTGTAAGTGAGAGCGTTTCATGCTTTCATTTTTGGGATATTTTCGTTTTCTTATGTTGGTTTAATCATGTAAAGCGTTTATTTAATCTGAATTTTAGCTTGTCTATTAATCCTTCTATTTATTAATTTACTAATCTTTCAACTGTACCTTAAATAGCAATAATGGATTAATCCTTGTCACAAAAAACAAAAACCGCGTTTCCTATATTATATCTGGTCTTGTACCCACATGAAAGCAGACATATTTTGTTCCAAAAAATTCACATAATGATCATGAATCTGCCGTTATAAATCATTTACTTTTTTTTTCTTCTTCTTTTTTTTCCGAGAGGGGTAGGAGGGGGGGGGGTGAGAGAGAGAGAAAGAGAGATATACTGAGAGGCAGAGAGAGAGAGAGAGGGAGAATGAGTGAGTCGGCGAGTTGGTAAGTGAGAGAGAGAGAGAGAGAGAGAATCAGAGAGAGAGAGAGAAAGGGAAAGAGAGAGTCAGAGACAGAGAGAGAGAGAAAGAGAGAGAGAGTCAGAGAGAGAAAGGGAAATAAAGAGAAAAAGAACAAAAGAAGAATAGAAAAAAAGGAAAACAAAAACCATAAAAGAAAGAAAAGGTTAAGCAAAGAAAAATAATCAAGAGTAAAATAAGAGAAGGAAGAAGAAAAAGAAAAAAAGAACAGGAAAAAGAAGACGAAAAAGAAGATGAAGAAGAAGGTAGCAAGAGGAGGAGACAACAAAGAAAGGAAAAAAAAAGAAGAAACGAAAGAAAGAAGACAAAGAAGAAAAGAAGAAAGAAGGAAGAGAAGACGATATAAAAAGGACGACATCGGGAAAATTTTAAAATCGGAAATGAGACGGAACTGAAACTCATCCTCCGTCACGCAAACGGACCAAAGATTATCAATAACTTTCCCTTTTTGAACAAGCGATGAAGATAATGAACTTTTCTCTCATTAAAAAAGATCAAACAGTTCGAAGCTTGGCCTAGATGCTCAGTCGTATCCCAGCGGTGATTGCATTCATTCACGCTCTGAGCTTAATTGAATTGAATTAAGTCTAACCAGGCGCTGGAAAACGTTTATTATTAGTATGATGCGTTCGTGGTGTTTGTAGGTTTTGTATGTCGTTGTGTGTGTGTGTGTATAGTGTGTGTGTGTGTGTGTGTGTGTGTGTGTGTGTGTGTGTTTGTGTGTGTGTGTGTGTGTATAGTGTGTGTGTAATGTTTGTGTGTGTGTGTGTTTGTTCGTGTGTGTGTGTGTGTGTGTGTGTGTGTGCGTGTGTGCGTGTTTGTGTGTATTGTGTGTGTGTAGTGTGTGTGTGTTTGTGTGTAGTGTGTATTGTGTGTGTGTAGTGTGTGTGTGTTTGTGTGTGTGTGTAGTGTGTATTGTGTGTATTG
>BOPN01000366.1:301019-303519 GCA_017312705.2 Penaeus japonicus
TTTCGCTGTCTCTCTGTCTCTGTCTCTCTCTCTCTCTCTCTCTCTCTCTCTCTCTCTCTCTCTCTCTCTCTCTCTCTCTCTCTCTCTCTCTCTCTCTCTCTCTCTCTCTCTCTCTCTCTCTCTCTCTCTCTCTGTCCCTCTCCCTTCCCTCCCCCCCCCTCTCTCTCTCTCTCGCTCTCTATCTATCTATCTATCTCTCTCTCCCTCATTATGCTAAGAGTCTACCCTACCAGCCCTAGAGTTGCTAGAACGAACATCAATAAAGAAATCGTTCTTTCCCGAGTGACCCTGACATCTCAAGCAATATGGCAAAGAGGTATTTTTGAAAGAGTGTTCAGATTGTTCAACGACGACTGAAAGAGTGAAAGCTTTTTTTTTTTTTTTTCTATTTTTTTTTTTTATTCATTTATTATTTTTATTTCATTTATTTATTTATTATTATCTTATTTATTTATTATTATTATTTTATTTGTTTATTTTCATTATTTTATTTATTTATTTTCTTTATCTTATTTATTTATTTTCATTATTATTATTATTTTTTTTATTTTCATTCTATTTTTTTTTCATTTTTTTTTTCTTTTTTTTTGGGGGGGAGGGGGGTATTTATGCTTAAGAGATAGATAATAGAAATGATAAGTATTATCAGACACGAAAGCGCTCGTCTCCCAAAATCCCTAAAGCCAAGATGCTAGTTACCGTCCCTGGCTTGGAAATCTTATCATTATGGGATTAAGTGCACTTAAATGTGTTTTGTGCGGCTTTCCTCTCCTCTGTTATTTCTCGAGCAGAGGAGATCTATATTAGTGTAAGCTTTTAATTCTCTGTGTGTTTATGTTTGTGTGTGGAGGGGAGGAGGGGGGAGGGGAGGGGGAAGAGGTGTGTGTGTGTGTGTGTGTGCGGAGAGGGGAGGGGAGGGGTTTGCATATGTGTGTGTGTGTGTGTGTGTGTGTGTGTGCGTATTTGTGTATGTATGTATGTATGTGTGCATGTGTATAGGTCTTTGTGTGTGCAAGTGCTTTTAATAATATTTCGAACAATTGGATATACTCTACGCTCCACTCCCCCCCCCCCCTCCATCTCCCTTTATCTCTCCAAACATCAATCTTTCCACTTGCAAGATATTTTGTTGCTTCGTTGAAAAAGCAATCATAACTCAGTGACTATCCTTTGCAATGGAGTCTTCAAAGGAACAATGTGTCCACTGTAAAGTTGGAAATCACATTACAGACTTTATCCAAGGATGATGTATGTGTATGGGGGAATTTTGCCTTGATTGTGAATGTATTACTATATTTGTTTTTGTTTATTTATCCATATGTGGATTATGATCGTATTATTACACTCTCCTAATGATTGATGTTTTTAAATTAATATATCTATGTGTTTACTTATCTGTCTGTCTTATTGTTTCACATGTCTATTTATTAGTCTGTCGACGGGAACTTACATTGATCTATAAAAACAACAATTATAATCTGCATTACCTTTGTTCAGATAATCTCAAATCGATCCGTGTTTATTTATCCTGTCGCTTCGTTCTAAAGGGTTTGCTGTTTCAAATCAGAGAGAGAAAGAGAGGGAGAGGGAGAGGGAGAGGGAGAGGGAGAGGGAGAGGGAGAGGGAGAGGGAGAGGGAGAGGGAGAGAGAGAGGGAGAGGGAGAGGGAGAGGGAGAGGGAGAGGAAGAGAGAGAGAGAGAGAGAGAGAGAGAGAGAGAGAGAGAGAGAGAGAGAGAGAGAGAGAGAGAGAGAGAGAGAGAGAGAGAGAGAGAGAGAGAGAAGGAGAGAGAGAAAACGAAAAAGAGAGAGAGAAAGATAAAGAGAAAACGAAAGAGAGAGAGAAGGAGAGAGAGAAAAAGGATACAGAGAGAGAAAGTGAGAGAGAGAGAGAGAGAGAGAGAGAGAGAGAGAGAGAGAGAGAGAGAGAGAGAGAGAGAGATTGAGAGAGAGAAAACGAGAGACAGACAGACAGACAGAGAGAGAACAAATAACCAACCCACACCTACACTCTCTCACCCTTACCCCCCTCCCTCCCTCCTTCCCTCCTTCCCTTTCCCCCATACCCGTACCCATACCTCTTCTTAAATCTGTTGATTCTGTGATGAGATATCTATCATTATTATCTGTTTTTTTTTTTTTTTTTTTTTTTTTTTTTTAATTTGACACTGTAAGGAAAAGAGTTATCCATATTAATTATATTTCTCTCTCTCTCTATCTCTCTCTCTCTCTCTCTCTCTTTCTCTCTCTCTATATATATATCTCTATCTCCTTTCTCTCTCTCTCTGTCTCTCTATCTATCCATCTATCTCTATCTATATATTTACTCTTTCTCTCTCTTTCTCTTTCCTTCTAACTTTAAACTCACCGTTCTGTTTTACATTTAATGGAAGAGGAATTAAAAATCTGCTGCAGAATGGCGTTATTCTAAAAAAATGTTTTTTGTTTTTATCTTCCCTTTTAATCTCTATACAGATATGTATTGTAGAAATATTTTCACCCC
>BOPN01000366.1:313519-314639 GCA_017312705.2 Penaeus japonicus
TAGATGTCTGTTCCTAGATGTCTTTTCTAGATGTTTAGATGTCTTTTCTAGATTTCTAGATGTCTGTTTCTAGATATCTAGATGTCTGTTTCTAGATGTCTAGATGTGTGTTTCTAGATGTTTAGATGCCTTTTCTAAATGTCTGTTTCTAGATGTCTGTTTCTAGATGTTGGTTTCTAGATGTCTTTTCTAGATATCTGTTTTATGTGTGACGTCACCTTGCCCTTCGAACGGTGAACCAGAGTATCTTTTATGGAACCAGAACTTCATGTAACAACAGGCACGAGGAACTGCCTGCAGAAGGTGATGTTTATGAATACTTTGGAGATATTTTGAAATGCTTTTTCTTACTTTCTTAATTTTCAATCCTTGGTACTGTATTCGTTTTGTTGTTGTTGTTGTTGTTGTGTTTGCTTGTTTATTTGTTTATCTATTTATTTGTTTGATTTCATTTTTATAAATCTTCTTCTGAATCAGTATCATTACCAGCATGATTATCTTCCTTCCCCTTATCATTATCATTATCTTCTCATCACTATGATTTTTAGCTTCTTCTCAATATAATCTTTTATCTTCTTTTTATCATTATTCTTCCTCCTCATCCTCCTCTTCTTCTTCTTCCTCCTCCTCCCCCTCTTCCCCCCTTCCCTCTCCTCCTCCCCCTCCTCCTCCACCCCAACTCCTCCTCCTCCTCCTCTTCCCCCTCCCCCATCCCCTTCCTCCTCCTCCCTCTTCCCCCCTCCTCCTCTTCCTCCCCCTCCCCCTCCTCCTCCTCCTCCTCCTCCTCCCCCCCCTCCCCCTCCTCCTCCTCCTCCTCCTCCTCCTCTCCATCATCATTACCCCTTAAAGGACGCACATACTATATATAAAACCAAGCTTGGGTGAAGACACATGACAGCCATTACAAATATTCCACAGAAAGCCGTAAAATTATTTTTATGTTTTTTAAGTCACTTGACATTTTCATTTTTCCTTTCTTGTGTATGTGATTTGAATTAGAATAGATAGAACTATCTGTTTAGTGCTCTCTCTTTTTCATTATATTTCCCTTCTCTCTCTCTCTCTCTCTCTCTCTCTCTCTCTCTCTCTCTCTCTCTCTCTCTCTCTCTCTCTTCCTCTT